>JARYGA010033520.1:0-40777 GCA_030545235.1 Helianthus tuberosus
AATACAAATACTCAATTACTGTTTAATATAGTTTAATTTAAGTGAGGTTTTGTAAAAACAATTTGTAAAAAGGAGATTACTCACATTGTTGTCTTAGGTTTTCCTTAAGGATTTCCTGGTGATTATCTATAATTTACACAAATGCACACGCGTTAGTATAATAACCCAATATTTACATTAGTAATACCCTCCCCAAGACGGCATTCCAACTACTACGTCGGGCAGAACCACGACAGCCGTTACGGAACCCTGGATCAATCGGGCAGCGTATCTAATACGTAACCGGGGTTATGATACTTACAACGAGGCAGAACTTCATTATTTAAGGGGGTATTATACCCAGAGATTATGCCTACTATGCAGAAATTTTGAGAGAGAAAAGATTGTGGGACGAGTTGGGACTGAAGGCCTGAGCTCCCAATTTATAGGAGCTGATTCGCAGTTCCTTGCGGCCCGCGTAAGCCGAAGGCTTAGCCTTCGTGACCCGCGACGTAGGGTAATAGGGGCTAGGGTTGCTGATTCGCCAGTTGTAGACTCGGCACGATGATGACACGTGGCAGCTCAGGGTGTCACCCTGACTTGGAGTTGTCGCGCCCTGCGTAGAAGGTAGCCAAAGGCTACACGGGCCGCGAGTGCCACAAATTTCTTGATTTTATTTTATTTTTAATTATATATTGTATTTTGGGCTCGGTTTTCGCGTACGAGGTATGTTTTAAGACATATTGGGATATTTTAAATATATTAGGGGTGTCAAAAATTATTTTGGAGGGTTGTTATATGAAACAAGTGATGTGCATAGGAAAGACCTTGAAATCTCGGGTTGTCACATGTTTTATTAAATCATGAATTTGGACACATGATCATAAATGACTTGAAATGGGTTAAGTATGTTGTAATGAAATCCATGTTTAGAAACAAGTCTAGTTAATAATTTGATAAACTAGCATCGGAAAAAATATAAATTCGAAAATTACCCATACATATGTTAAATGGGTATTGTAACTAGATGATGAACACATGAATTGTTGATGTTGAAAATAGTGTAAAACCAACCTATGATAGAGTTCGGTAAGAAAAGTAATGTAAAGGTTCATAAGGCATAAAGGTTATGATCTAGAATGCCTAACCTATCCACCTTATGAATACTATATGATAGTTGACGCTTGACAAGCTAGGAGGAGGCATGGGAAAGAAGCGGGTCAAACAAGATCAAGTACGAAAAGAAAAGCGTCGCTTGGATGCGAGGTAAGTGAAACTTACACCTTTTAGTAGAATACGTGTATATTCTATAAGTTGTAAATATGATAAAGATGAAATTTAAGATATGGTTCCCGACACGATATAATACGGGTCGAAACTAATATAAAGGATAAAAACCATGTTTAATGGTAAATAGAGGTAAGATGGTAAATTAGCCATGAAATAAGGCTAAGGTAAAAATGAGTTTTTAACGGTTGCTTTGTGAGTAAGCCTAAATGGTTAAAAAGTGTAGAATAGCGATTTAGTCAAGTACACATGAATTAGGGTCAATGTTTCAAATGGCACCAAATGGCATAAGCCATGTTGGGTAAACGTGTAAGAGACGGATTTAAAGAAACTTAATCAATTTGGTAAAAATCCGAAATGAGTTACTTTATGAAATGGTAATTAAATGCCATTCGATTTTAAGTGTAAATTATTCGGTCATTTAGACCAAACGGGTCAAATGGTAACGTCGATACCATTTGACAATTTAACAACTAATAAGCGTTTGTTGAGACATACGCTCACAGGATAAGACGGCTTATGGATTGGGGATGCTATGGATTAGCAAATGTTGAGACAAGGTATTAAAACGGGTCAAAATGTTGACCCAAGCCAGGTACGCATAAATAAAATTATTGTTAATAGTGATATTTTGGTCAAATAATTAGTGAAAGTCCTTCATCGCAAAATGAAGGACTAAAATTGACCAAAAAGCCCTTGATGGGTCAACCAGACAAACGACCCTTAGAGGTTGTTTAGAAACTTATATTATGACCTTGCAACCCTTAGATGCATATAAAAGTTGTAGGCATAAACTTTCAAGGGTTAAATGCCTTAAAGTGTGTCATGTCGTATAATGACATATCCGAGGGAAAGAACTCGGAATAAGTAGTCTAGTGCGTTAAATCCACCACAATTATAATTGTGGTGGAAGACTAATCAATATGAATGGGTGGACTTATGATGTATACAAGGAATGAGCGTAATTTAAGCTTAAAAGTGCATAAATACCCTTAACGGGTCAAAATAAGATTTCAAGTAAAAACGGGTTAAGAATGCATAAGAACCCGTAATTTGAACCTTGAATATTAGTAAACTGATATAATGGGATTTGCATGACATTTTAAAGGTAACCAACAAGTTTGTTTGATCAAAACACAAACGGGTCAAAAAGTGTCTAAATTGAATTTCAAGCCGAGAGCTTGAAATCTAAAATTTTGTGAATTCAGATGTCGGGTTTTTACTTCATGAGAGGGAAAATTAAATTACAAACGCGTAGTAAAAAGAATCGTGAAAAACAGATTTGTAAAATGAAAGTTATGCACGTTTTAATGCATAACAAGTTGAGTTAGTTGAGTTGGGATTGTACAGCATCAAACAAAAAAAATTTCTGGAAAAACAAGGCCATCGCACTACGCAACGGCGAAGCCAATTAGACGTCGCGGCCCGCGTAGGCATCTCCCCCACTATGTCGCACCCCGCGAGAGCTGATATCGCTGGCAAATTGTGTTATTTTAAGTGTTTGACCCATATGACTAGTTTAATCATGTTATTTAACTACCAAAGCTAACTTTTAAGTTGGTTTTGGTCATAGGTATATGTCAAGGGATTCCCGGATGAAGATCAAGCTAATCGAGAAACCGAACACACGAGATTAAAGCTTCTTCACGGCCTTACGTTGAAATTTTTAAACGACGAACTCAATTTCATTATGTTGTAAAACTTTTAAACTGTAAAAGTTTTTAGTAAACCTGTATTTTATATGTACGTGTATTCGTAAGTGCACAACTAATTGTCGTTTTTAGTACTAAAACCCTTTTATAATAGTAAGGGTGTTACATCTTGCCGGACCCAATTCTAGGTTTGGTTCTGCCATTATTTTTTCAACCTTCTTTTTTCCTACCTTCTTTACCTTCTATCTTCAACCTTCTTTTGCCTTCTACCTTCTTTATCTTCTACCTTCTTTTACCTTCTTTCCTACTACCTTCTTGACTACCTACTTTAACCGGTCACCTTCTTGATCCGACAAAAAACCTTCTTTAAATCACCTACTTCCTTCGCAAAACTTCATAACATGGTTCGAGAGCCTAAGCTCCGATACCAATTGTTGGCTTCAACCCAAATAAAAGCACAAAAATAAAGATGAAGTGAACGAATGCTGTAATCTAGAACAAATAGAATGGACCCAAACAAATTATATTTATTAAACCTTGACTTGCATACATAAAATAACCTACGTACCATTGTATTTAAACTACATTAATCCTAGACCTACCATAATTCAAAGCCTACAAACTAGGAATTTAAAACATGAAAAAACTAAAAGATAAACATACTGACTCGATAAGCATTCAAAATTAAATTAAAACTAAATCCATCTTGCCACTTTTAACCCTCCATCTTTCTTCACTTTGTATTTTAGGATTATAACCTGCATTATTGGCACACGTGAACCCTTAAATCGACACCTTCAATATGGGTCGTATAGGCCTATATAGGTCGTATTGCTTTTTTAATTTCCAATAAAGACTATTGTGTCAGATTTTGTCTATTTGACTTGTCACACCCTGACTTTTGCGGAAGCGTGATTATGTGTGACTTGCTTAATATCATTGCATTCAACCATAACAAACAACTATATGATAAAACCAAGATGTTCATCCATGAATTAAGTTTCGAAACATTACAAACAACATTGTTTTAAATCCCAAACACAGACTTCAAGTTCAAAATACAACTCCAAGAAAGTTTTAAGTTCCAAACAGGACTTCACAAAAGACACTAACAAACTAGGTTTTGGGCCATATATCTTGTCCAAGATAAAATACATAACTCAAACCCTTCGACTTCGGATGACATCTTTTATTAAAGACACGACTTGAAAACTTTAGCGCCCGCTAGATCCACATTTAGTTTCCTGAAATACATGTAGTTTGAAAACATCAACAAAAGTTGAGCGAGTTCACGTGTTTTGTATGTGCACATGAATAAACCTTGTAATCATTGTAAGTATGTATGTATTTTGTAAATCTCCGGTATGAAAGTAAACAAGGAAACAGATCAATTAATGGTTTGCAAGGCCATTAACATGTGTGCAACGGCGTAGGAAGGCTCAAACCTAGCAGATTTTGTACCGGGCTTCCGGCTGGAAGACATAGTCACCACATGGGCCAAATCCCGGTCCTCATGGGTGGGGCTCGCTACACCCAAATAGATCAATCACTCATGTCCCTCGGTCCTTATACGATGATTAATGGTCTTAAGTGTGCGCCTACCCATTCACATGATCTAACAATTCATTCCTTAGCTAACCATACCATTTGTAAACGTTTGTAAACATTTTGTAACATGCATTTCACCCCCGAAGTTATAAAACTGAAAACAGTTAAAAGAAAAGGGGGACATGAACTCATAATCTTGCGTCTTCGAATCAAACAACTCAAAGCTTCTTCTAGTGTTCACGACTACCTACAAACGTACTATGGTGTCACACCCCGATATTTCCATGTATTACCAGTGGGCCCGGTGGGGAGTATCGGTGACGTAGTTGATATCATCATAGTCAAACAACACAATTTAAATGCACAGCGGAAGCGAAAGATAAAATATTACAAACCGATATAAAGTAATATCAAAGTATTACAAACGGAATGTAAAAGATCCACAGGCGGATCAAATAAAAGGTAATTGTTCAACAGATTTTAACATCTAAGCTTGCGAGACTCTTTATTGATGCTAGGAGTGGCCAGCCTATTCCGATTAGTACCTGCACTTAGTCTTTTTTGGGAAAATACCTCAGTTTACACTGGTAAATACAATTTAACTGACTCATTTTGAAAATGTTTTAGAAAATTGATTTGAATGCACATGGCACAAAAGATTTTATAACTTGGGATAACTATTTGCATATAATACTTGTAAAAGAATTACATGTTTCTTATACGTTCAGTAGCCCGGCCTGTATACCGGGTTAAAGATTAATAGACACACCACAGGTATAATGCCCACAAGGTTGATTCCTTTAAGCGGATTACCAATTTTTTTACATATGCAGCTGTCAGGTGTACACCTACACCCCGTGCTTAGGTTGTGGCCATTTCATGAATGATGCCAAGGATATCCGGGACATGGTCATTAACCCCCCAAAGGTTTTAAGCAAACAAAAAAATTTAAACGGGTCATATCAAATAAATTAACCTTCATACGATTAAAAATTCAATGCCCGACCAAGCGGTATTTTTATATACCGTCCCCTAGCCCGTATAGGGAAAATAAGTTAAAAGTATTTACCTGAGCAAATTTATACAATTTATCCCAGCCATATACCACCAAGCAAGTACAGATAGCTTTTACTAGGCTCCTAAATCTGGAACGAATGTTTTTAATAACCTATTAGATTCCTAACGGGTCTTAATTAAGCCTATGCTTAGACCGGTTAGTTTTGAAGCAGGATATACGGTTCAAAACGCATGATTAAGCGATGACCGATTTAGAATGTGGTTTAGACCCGACAAGCTTGTATACTTGTGTAATAAGGGTAGGCTAAACACATTCTGGATTTTGAGATAAAAATGACAATGTTTGACCCGTTTCGGCTAATTTATGCAAACTAGTTACATAAGCCGATCCGAATGCGAAAAGTGCGTAACGGGTAACCAAGAGAGTCATGAACAGGTTTCCTAAGTTAATATGCCTTAAATATGTTGTGATATCATTAGGATACCTTCCATTATGCCCAAAACGAATTTAAAACCAATTTATGCCCCGTAGGGGTATTTTGGTCATTTTTAAGGTTATAAGAGACTTTAAATATTAATCTGGGTTTCAGGTCTGATATAATCAGTAAAAATACTTAATTTAATAAGTTATATCAGTAGGGTATTACACATATGTGAATTTTATCATTTATAACCAAACTATGCACCGAATGGGCATTTTGGTAATTTCACATAAGGTTTAAAGGTCAAATTTGGAAATCTGAGTTTAAAACTTTTGCTTACTGTTAAAGTATAAAATTTTACTTAAAATATCAGTAGGTGTCAAGTCATATATATTTAAATAGTTTTAATACATACTATGCGCTTAAAACGCGTGAAAAGGCGGTTTTAAGCGATTTCCGGGTTTTTAAAGAAAAGCTGATATTTTTATCATTCCAGAAAGCTTAAAATATTTTATTTATCTTATAAAATCAGTAGCAAAAGGTTCGGGGTAAAAATGTTTTGTAAAACTCAATTTATAAGCCAAAAGGGCAAAACCGGCAATTACCGAATCAAGCTTAGAACCCTATGTTATGCTCAGCCTAAAAATAAATAAAAATCTTCAAAAATCCCAAAATATTATTTTATATCAGTAGGTAAAAAGTTTGGTATCAAAAATTGGGTTTAGATAGGATATACGCTAATTATGTCGTTTAATTAATAAAAAGCTTTTTATTTACGCTAATGAGCATAACTCCTAATCTAGACCTCAAACTGATGTCAAATTTTAGGGACAAGTTTATAAATCAGTAATAAAGATTATTGTCATCTCATATTTTCAAAATTCTCGTTTTAGGGTCAAAAGGCATAACTGTCAACATTTAGGCATTTAACGGAAACATGCATGAACTAGGATTTCTATGGAACCAAGTTGTATAACCTCGAAGGGTTATACTAACCTATAATATGTTCCTACTGGAATCCTAAGGCATATCTAAACTAAGCTAAATCGGGTCAGAGCTGAAAGTCAAAGCAAAAGTCAACTTTTGCGACTTTCGGTTCCGAACCGAGCCTATACTTCGGGTTGAATCATGCTTAGGCATGTTCAACTAATATTTACCAAGTTATTTAAGTGAGAAAACTGATTTTATGGCCTTTACATTAATATTTATGAATTCTATTTAAAACTAACCCGATTGACTTTTATTTGACCCGACAATTTAACTAAGTAAACGTGGTAATTAGGAGGTGCCCTTTTTGAGGGTTAAACACCTAACTAATTACGGTCACGTAGCCATGTTCGTTGCGAACAATGGCTTAACCGTTTAAAAGTCAAAGCGTTTATCGCAAACGCTTGACTTTCCGGCTATAAACGCTAAATATTTAAAACTAAGCACGAAGGAAACTTACAAGAGGTTTAAGGGCAGAAGTTAACTCAAAAGGAGGTTCCCCAAGGTGAGGATCCTCAGATTTGAGTCTAGAGAGCAAGAATGAAGGAAATGAGCAATAAGAACCATGATCAAGGGGGGTATTTTGTAGGATTTGGAGGACCGTTAAGATTGTTCCTCGATAAACGGGATTCGATCTTAGCCCTACAAGTATGCCCCCTGATTTAGAAAACCATTGGTACTCCAGATTCAGCCCCTAGAATCAATTATGTGAGACAAAGAGCAAAACCAAAGCTGGTTTTTGGATTTTCTGGAACTGGCACAGGTATACGGACCGTATGAGGTCCTGTATATGGTCCGTAAGGACCAGGTCTGCTCAGCAACTTACAAATGTTGACATATCAGGCCCCTGAACTTTTAAGGCTCTACAATGATGCCTAAGTATAGGGAACATGAAACATGCTCAAAAATATGCCGGATGTCGGTTCGTTTGGTCATACGGTCACGTTGTTCGGCTAATTACGACGAAACACGGACGGATGCGAAAAACGAACCAAATTACGCGACGAATGGAATTTTATTAAGCCAATCACTAAAATAAAATATTGTAGTGCTTACATAAATTTTTGGATGTCCGGATGTATCCAGAATGTAAGATACGCGCGAAAATGCAAACTTGTGCACTTTTTGACACTTTTAGTCCCTGCATGACTTAAAAGTTTATTTTTGCGCACCAAACACCTCTAAGCCAATATATAAGATATATAAAGGATAATTAGGGCATGTTTAACTCATGGTTATATTCCGGGAAGTCCGTTACCCTACGAATCGACATACTTTTGCAGTTTGACGCAATTAGTCCTTTAATTGCGCAAAGTAGCGCGAAATGCCATTTAATGATATCCAAGCCTTCCATGGCTCATATTGATCATTACCAAGTATATAATTAAATATTACTATGCTCTCGTTCGCTTAGATGGTCATCGAATGGCGTAGATTCAAAAATTGACGCTTTAGGTCCCTCTATTGCGCAAACTTGCGCATCTCATCATTTAATAGCATTGAAGCCTCATCTAATCCATATTAGGAATTCTTGAAAGTATTATTAAACATCACGATGCTTCGGGTTTGCTAAAAGATCATTCAGAGGTATAATTAAACATATTGACACTTTTAGCCCCTCTAACTTGCAAAGTTGCGCGTAACTTTACTTATAGGCCTAAAAACCTTAGACGGCCATTATTTGGCATTCCCGAGGGTATAATCAAATATTATGAAGCTCCCGATTTGTTAAAAGGTCACTCATAGGTAAGAATTAACATGTTGACGCTTTTAACCCTTCATTGCGCAAACTTTCAATTAATTATGCAAACGGCTACACTTAATCATCAAGTGGCTCATTTGTGAATATAAGCATCGTAAGAGGTTATTTAGAAACTTATTTTAGGTATGCTAACACTTCCAGTCCTTTCATTATCAAAGTTTTCGATTTTTCAAAAAATTAGTCCCTTAAATTCAACATTTGACTTCATTAGGGTTTATTACACGTGTCAATACGTCATTGGACGTGATTTTACGAGGTGTTACATCCTCACCCCTTTAAAAGAAATCTTGACCTCGAGATTTGCTAAAATGCTGGAAGTTCCTTTTCTGTCGCATAATGGACTTAACTTCTATAGCATATCTGGAGTCTCTCCAAGCTCCCAAGTTGACCTCTATAATAGGTACATGTATCCTTTTTGGAACTTCTTAACCTGTCAATCCTCAATCGATACAGGGTTCTCATCATATCATAAATTTGCATATCATTATGTGATAATGCTTCTTGACTTATTGGCGAAACACATTCTTAAATCATTAGTGTGTAATGCATTGCGAGCTCCGCCAAGCTTCTTAAATAGGTTTTAGCTTATAAGGTATTTGATCTTGATACATTCGATTCCCTCGAGTGATTCTATATATTCAGAGCTTAACTAGCCTGATAATTAACAAATTGGCACACCTTTCTAGGGGGATATCTCTTGTTGAACCTTATTCCTTAACAAGAACTTAGGAGGGCTGCTACTTTCATTAATCCTTAATTTTCTGCCGAATACTGGAAACTTACAGATGATTATGGATTTGTATGATCTTATTCGTTGTTTCCAAGGCAACTTTCAGATCCTGATAATTGGACTTACTAATCTTCTGTCAAACAATAAATGTTTAACATTCCATCTATACAAGGTCTCCAAAGGAGCAGTCTTGATACTTATATAACAACTATTATAGAAAAGCTTATTTTAAGGTGAGATGGTTATTCCAACCACTGCTTAAAACTAATTTTAAGGAATAGCTAATCCTTGCCGTTAGTCGAACAAATCGACGATCCTGGGCAGCTGATGGTAATTCTTAATTGTTGCCTAATTAGGGTTGCGGTAATCAATGCATAAGAAAAATGAACCGTCTTTCTTAATTAACTATACCGAATTCTCAGGATATTGAGTTAGGCTATACGAATCCGTTATTTTTAAAACTTACTTAACCAGGGTTTCGATTCTTCCAATGATGGTACTAGTCGTCTTGGAGATTTCATAATAATACAGCCCTAAATGGGATATAAATCTTAACTCTACTTGCCTCTTAGGAGGTAAACAGGGTAATCTTAGGAGAAGATAGTCAAGATACAAGGAGGTTACAGAGATTTTCCAAATCTCAGGCTCCAATTCATCTATCATAGTTTGTGTCAGATAAGTGACACATTTATGTTACAAGTCCACAAATTCCTTAATCGGAGACATTTACCTGAACAATTCCATTCTGGATATCTTCTTTGAATACCATTAGCTAACTTTAGTACCATATGACCATCGGAATATCTTTGTGGTCCCATGCATTAAACCTCCATACTGATCAGGCATAGAAGCAATCTATGGAACATATTAAGATACATCAATCCTCATATGGCGCTTTTATCATACCGTCTGGTATTCACAATCGATAGAGATCAAAGAGATATCGACTATATATGCTGACGCACTTCCTCTGGAGAGAGGATACTTATAAAATTTTACAACTGAAGGTTTCTGATAGGAACAGAAGAAATGGTTCTTATGATTTTGCCTGTAAGTTTTACCATACACTTAACATCTGGGGTTTTTACGGGAAAAATTTCTAAAAGTTTGCTAAGCTTATGGTCTTATGAGAGACTTAGCGGTATCTGAAACCAATGTAACTCTTAGCAATGAAATCACAATAAGGGATTTATCTAGTGTCATTCTTAATGTGAACTGCCTCTAATCATACATCAGGAGGGTTGAACGCCTCCATTCTTAATCCCTTTAAACTTAGCTGTAAAATCTTTGACAAATTTTAGGGCAGACTCAGCTTTGACTGGTTATTTCTTAATCTATATAACGTGAGTAGCGGAGGTAGATCCATAATGGATTTATAATGAGCATGCTTTGAAGCCTTAATGTGCCCTCTTATTGCCGTTACTAACCACCAATAATTATTGCATTAAGCTTAGATTTTGGGTAAATGGAATAGGGTACTATCTCAGCCAATGAATTAAAATTTGCAACATACTGTCGACAGTCTAAAACTTTTATGGCGAGAGTCAGAAATTTCTTATTCCATCCTTTTCCATTTCGTGATGCGGATAATAGGGTTTTCTAATAAGGTCCTTAAAACTTGGACCATCCCATATTGTATAAGAGGATCTTTCTTGTGGACTTCATTAATGTCCTTACTAATTAAGGGTATTGCCATCGAATGACTGTGAGGCATACCTCACCGTGTCCTTTCCAGCATACCGCTGATATACCTAATGGTTTCTACTTCATCTAACAATTTCTTACAATCGATGGCCCCTTTTTATTATTGAAGTCTCTCGACTTCCAAGAGACGAAGTACTTTTAAGTACATCCTAAAAAGAATGGGCTCCTTGCCATATATGCTTTTGCTGAATTTATTCTTCGCATTTGAAGTATGAATAAAGTTCTTCTCATGAGCAGCGACATGTGTTTTAGAGCAAACAGCATTCAGCTTCTTGAACCTTTTTATGACTTTTCTCATAGCCTTTCTGACAGCTGCGTTAATTACCGTTTTGGAGATTAACTCCCTTAACATTGAGGTTCACATTTGATGCACCATTAACATTTGTCGCCTTTCTAGCATCGCGACTGTTGTTTGTCTTTTCTAAGTTTTCCATACACGAAGCTTTGGTATTAAATACCAAATTCAGCAGATACATAGGCAATCCATACCATATGTCTCCTTGAATTATCAAAGGCTTGCCATAAGGAGTCTTGATAACTACTTGCTTCTTATTACCCACAATATGGGCTTGGTTACAAGACGACCAATCCATTCCTATTACTATATCGAGTCCCTCTATTTTAACGGAAACAAGGACAGCGGAAAAGAATGATTCCTAATGGATATAAAACATCCATCTAATATTGCTGAAGCAGTCTCTGAGGTACTATCGACCAATTCTACTTTATACTTAACGCTTAGAGTTTTAACAGGCAGATTTAATAATTTACAAAATCCATTGTCTATGAAAGACTTATCAGAACCTGAATTAAATAATACTCTAGCATGAGCGTTATTGATAAAGAAAGTACCTGTTGTGACATTGTCATCCTGGATAGCCTCTTGAGCATCCATTTGAGAGCTTCCAGCTTTGGTCTTCTTAGCCTTGCCAGGCTTCTTGGTTTTATTTGGGCAATTTGTTTTTACGTGCCCTATTTCATTGCAACCATAGCAGGTTGCGTCCTTTATGTATTAGCACTCCAAGGTTTGATGCTCCTTGGACTTGCAGATTCCACAGGGCAGAGGCTGAGATTCAAATCTGCAACTCCCGAAGTGGTATTTCCTACAGGTTTTGCATCTGGTCTTTTCACCGGTCTGTTGGTTGTCCTTCAAGTCCTTGCATTCATGAGTCTTGTGATCCATTTCCTTACAGATGTCACATCCCCTGGTCTGTTCATAGAAGCATTTTCCGAAGTGCTTCTTCTTGCAGGTTTTACATTTGGGTTTTGCCTCCTTTGGCTTGGACTGGTTATAGCTTGAACCGGTCTTACCATTTTTACAACCTTTATTTGGGGTATTATCGCACTTTCGCTTATGATCCTTCAACACACGGTCCACAGCGTTGTTTACGGCTGTATCTATCATAGCCTGTAACTCGGTGCTTGTTAAGTTCAGTCTTGCATCATCATTCTGATCAACTGGATGATTGTGAGCTTCAGAGGAGTCAGCCATGGTGAAGCTTTGAAGGCTACAAACCAAGTGGTAATAATTTGTTTAATTATGTAGGGAATCGTCGAGTTTGATGATTAAATAGCCATGGTGCATATAAACCACATAGGCCAATAGATAGTATTAAATTTATTTGATTATGTTTTGCCTAGGTTTTTAAATAAACGATCTTTGGCGTTTAAACGGAATATAATCATTCATATTTATTAGACAGGGGACATAAGTCACGACTGTCAATGTCGTACTGACATTTTATATAGCACAAGGGCTTGCTCCAAAGGACTTTCTGATGGCACGGATGCCTTGTCACTAGGGAAATTTTAAAACATAATCAATGATTCCTTTGGATCAGAAAATTTCATAGTTCATTGTCTTGACAAGAGGTTATGAAATAAAACTATCTTTTTCATGCATACATCTTTGCCCGAAGGTATTCATCCCACTGGATGTTTTGATGTGTTCATCATGTTCGACGTTTATTAGCATGATTCCTCATGGTCATTTATGCTAAATAAGGGGTTTGGAAAATTCCTAATATAAGGATGACAAGTGTGATTTTATCGCATCACCCGTTGTCAGGAGTGTTAACACGTTTTCAGGTGTTAACAAGGATCTGAATCTCTTTTAAACAGGTTTTACCATCGTAGCCAGGTCTTTAATGACATTCAAGCTAGGTTATACCCTTTAAGATTCTCTTTTAATATGTATACTGGCAGGAAAGGAATGATATTTATTTTATTCAGGATTTTCATTATAATTATCCTAAATTTATTTAAAATATAACTATGGCACAAAAGGCCAAATCACAAGGGCAACTTTAAATTATAAACTATGATTTTGTAGAATCAGGTATTTAGGCTTTGAACGTTGTTCATTGCCTTTTCTTGACAGGGAGTTGTAGGCTACGACTGTCTTTTGTCTTATATGACAATGAATATGGCCCGTAAGTATTACATCCTTAATGGGTGCTTAATTCACCAAATAAGAAAGGATTTCGAGAGAATCCAGTATAAGGATGATTTATGTGATTGAATCACATCTGCCAGGAATGTTAGCATGTTTACAGGTGTTAGCAAGGATTTGAATCTTTAGAATAGGCTTTACCATCTTGGCCTTGTCTGAAATAACATATAGGTAAGGCTGGCAATTTTACACGAATACATGACACGAACCTACACGAAGTTAACAGGTATCGTGTATGGCTGTAACACCTCGTAAAATCACGTCCAATGATGTATTGACACGTGTAATAAACCCTAATGAAGTCAAACACTGAAATTGAAGGACTAATTTTTCGAAAAATCAAAAAACTTTGATTATGAAAGGACTGGAAGTGATAACATACCTAAAAATAAGTTTCTTATGATGTTTATATTCACAAATGTGCCACTTGATGAATAAGTGTAGCCGTTTGCGTAATTAATTAAAAGTTTGCGCAATAAAGGGGTTAAAAGCGTCAACATGTCAATTCTTACCTCTGAGTGACCTTTTAACAAACCGGGAGCTTCATAATATTTAATTATACTCTCGGGAATGCCAAATAATGGCCATCTAAGGTTTTTATGCCTATAAGTAAAGTTACGCGCAACTTTGCAAGTTATAGGGACTAAAAGTGTCAATGTGTTTAATTATACCTCTGAATGACCTTTTAGCGAACCCAAAGCATCATGATAATTAATAATATTTCCAATAATGCCTAATATGGATTTGATGAGGCTTCAATGCTAATAAATGATGAGATGTGCAAGTTTGCGCAATAGAAGGGCCTAAAGTGTCAACTTTTGAATCTATGCCTTTCGGTGACCATCTAAGCGAACGAAAGCGTATTAATATTTAAGTATATGCTTTGGGAGGATAAATATGGGCCATGGAAGGCTTGGATAACATTAAACGGCATTTCGCGCTACTTTGCGCAATTTAAGGACTATTTGCGTCAAACCGTAAAAGTATGTCGATTCGTATGGTAACGGACCTTCCGGAAATTGTCCATGAGTTAAACATGCCCTAATTATCAATTCTATAGCTTATATATAGGCTTAGAGGTGTTTGGTGAGCAAAAAATAAACTTTAAGGTCATGCAGGGACTAAAAGTGTCAAAAAGTGCACAAGTTTGCACTTTCGCGCATATCTCACATTCTGAATATCCCCGGACACCCAAAAATTTATGTAAGCACTAAAATATTTTATTTTAGTGATCGCCTTGATAAAATTCCATTCGTCGCGTAGTTTGGACCATTTTTCGCGTCCGTTCGTGTTTCGTCGTAATTCGACACATACCGTGACCGTAAGGCCAAACGAACCGACATCCGACATGTTTTTGAACATGTTTCATGTACCCTATGTTTAAAATTCATGATGGAGCCTAAAAATGAGGTTAACGGACCGTGGAAGTGTCAGAAACACGATTATATGCAAACAGGGACCGAATCTGCCAATTCAGAAAGTTGTGTTGCTGTTGTGGACCTGCAGGCGGGCCGCGTAAGATTGCTGAGTCCCATACGTGGGCCGCGAGGCCTGCCTAGTCGTGGAAACAGCTGCAAACAGCCTGGTTGATACTGGACATTGTTCAAAACCGGTTTCTAGCTCTCATAATCGACTCTATGGGCAGCCCATCGAATTTTATAAATGGTTTAAACACCTGGCATCATCTAATTCGTTCAAGGATCCTATAATTGCATGTTCTTTTCATTAGTTGCAACAATTTGCAACTTCAAACACTCAAACATGTTCCAATCCGATTTTCACAACCATCTTGGGTCTTTCTGGTGATCTTTGATCATTCACTCAGTGATTGTAAGTGCTCCTTTATGTATTGATCCTTGTTCTTGATTTATTTTAGCATAGAACCCTAATATTTGACTTTTGTTTGACTTCTAGAATTGATCACGAATTGATCAGTTCTAAGTCCAATTGAATCTTGTTAATTGATGGTATTGATGTTAATAATGATCCATCAAAATCATGCTTATTGATTTCTACAATTTCATGTCCATTTGTTAAGTCAAAGTTAGTAACAAGAAAAGTCAAACTGACCAGATTCTTAATCTAATCAAATCTGATATAACAGAGGTTATGGATCATGTTTTGTCATCTAAATAACTTGGTAATTGTTACAAGAACATGATAAACTGATCAATTTGGTGAAATTGCTTGCTTGACTCAAAAAGTCTAACAGTTTGACCAAACCTTTGACTTTCAAATCTGACCCGATTGACCTTGTTTTAGAAATTCTTTAGAGTCTCTTTTAGACCAGGTTTCATATATGTATAACTCTCTGAGATTATACAACTTGGTTCATCACTCATCCGATTCATATGCATGTTTCCGATTTAAGCTTAAAAGTTGACTATTATGCCCTTTTAACTATAAAACGTGATTTTTGAAAAAGTGAAAGAGTAGAAACTTTAATTACTAATATATAAACTTGTATACAAAGTTTGACATCAGTTTGAGGTGTAGATTGAGAGTTATGCTCATTAGCGCAAAATGAAAGCTTTATGTTAATTAAATGGCGTAATTGGCGTATAACCTATTTAAACCCACTTTTTGATATCAAAATTTTTACCCACTGATGTAATATAATATTTTAGGATTTTTAAAGATTTTTAATTAATTTTAGGCTGAGCATAACTCATAGTCGTAGGCTTAATCCGGTAATTGTCGGTTTTGCCCTTACGGGCCATAAAATGAGTTTTGCTTATCCAAACGACTCTAAACCTTTTGCTACTGATTACAAATGATAAATAAATTATTTTAAGCCTTCTGGAAGGATAAAAATATCAGCTTTATGTATCGAACCCGGAAATGGCTTCTAATCGCCTTTTTAAGCGTTTTTAACGCATAGGATGTACTAAAAATATTTTAAACATACCAAGGGTGATACCTACTGATATTTGAGGCAAATTATAATATTTTTAACAGTAAGCAAAGGTTGATAAACTCAGACTTCAGTTCTGAGCTTTTCGGCCCTTGTGAAATTACCAAAATACCCCTAAGGTGCATAGTATGGTTTTAAATGATAAATCTCACATATGGGTCATACCCTACTGTTATAACATGTTAAATTAAGTATACTTACTGTATAATTCAGACCCGCAACTCAGATTTACAAATAAACTCTTTTATAATCTTTTAAATGACCAAAATGCCCTTATGAGGCATAAATTGTGTTTAAATCCATTTTGGGCATAATAGAAGATATCTTACTGATATTATAACATATTTAAGCCATATTGTCTCAGGGAACTTGCATATGACTCTTACGGTTACCCGTAACGCTCTTTTCGCGTTCGGTTCAGTTTATGTAACTAGTTTGCATAAATTTACCGAGACGGGTCAAACATTATCATTTTTGTCTCAAAAATCCAGAATGTATTTAGTATACCCATATTATACAAGTATTCAAACTTGTCGGGTCTAAATCACATTCTATCCGGTCTTCGCTTAATCATGCGTTTGAACCGTATCTTTCTGTAAGACTAACCGGTCAAAGCTTAGGCTTAATTAAAGACCCGTTAGCATTCTAATTGGTTATTTATACCATCATTCCAGACTAGAGCTTTCCGGTAAATGGTACCTACGCTTACTTAAGTGAATACGGCTGAGTTATTAAATTCTTGCTAATTAAGACAGGAGCTAGCTCAGGTAAATACTTTTAACTTATTTTCCCTTATACGGGTTTGGGATACGGTATTATAAAAATACCGCTTGGTCGGGTGTAGAAACCTTTTAATCGGAGATGATTAAATTGCATAATCCCGTTTTAATTTGTATTGTTTGATAACAAATAACATTGGGGGTTAATGACCGTGTCCTGGATATCCTTGGCTCATTTAAAAAGTGAATGGCCACGACGTAAGCACAAGGTGTAGACAAAACACCTCCTGTTGCATATGTAAAACATATACTCACTCGTAAGGGTAACTTCTTGTGAGATCATATTTGTGGTGTGTCGATTAATCTTGTCCGGCTTGTATTGTATAATCACCGGCCCTAAATGTTGGACAAACATGTAAATCGGATACAAGATTTTTATTAATAAAATTGTCCCAGGTTATAAAAGATTAATTTTGCCTCTGTGCATTTTAATCATTGTGTCAAGATATTTTGTGCCATTTGCACTCAAATCAATTTTCAAACTCTTTTCAAAATGAGTCAGTTAAATTGTATTTACCAGTGTAAACTGACGTATTTTCCAAAAAGGTTAAGTGACAGGTACTGAACGTAATTGGCTGGAAGCTCAGGGCGTGAATAAGGAATCTTGCAAGTTCTAGATGCCTGAAGTCTGTTGAACAGTTTATCTTTTATTTGATCCGCCTGTGGATCCTTACTTTCCGTTGTAATACTTTGATATTACTTTATATTCGGATTGTAATATATTTATCTTTTGCTTCCGCTGTGCATTTATATATTGTGTTGTTTGACTATGATGATATCAACTACATCACGGTACTCCCCACCGGGCCCACCGGTGACACGTGGAAATTGGGGTGTGACAGTGGCCTTAACAGGTATCGTGTACCAAACAGGTAGACACGAAATTACCTGTTAATTTTCGTGTATAAACAGGTTAAATACCTGTTTACCAGTTAGTACCCGTTAGTACACGATAAGAAATTAAATTAAATAAAAGTCATCAGCCATGTGCGTGTGGGTTCCTTAATTCCTTTCTATTTTCATTCCTCACTCAATTCAAAAAAATAAAACCCTAAACTCCCTTTGTAACTCTCAGATAGCATGTCATGTTCGTGTTTTTGTTCGTGTTAACAGGTATTAACAGGTAATTTTCGTGTATAACAGTCGAACAGTCGTGTTAACAGGTATTAACAGGTAATTTTCGTGTATATCGTGTCGTGTTCGTGTTCGTGTTTGAAAAAAAGGACACGATAAGTTATCGTGTCGTGTTCGTGTATGGGATTTCGTGTATCATGTCTTATCGTGTCGTGTCTTATCGTGTACAGGTATACACGATATGCCAGCCCTACATATAGGCTAGGTTTACCTTTAAGATTATTTTAATATTTAACGCAGAACAATCCTAAATTGAGATATAAATAAGGATCTGAATCTAATTGAGGAACTACCATATTGGCCCTGTCTTAAAACGACACCTGGGCTAGGTCTTGTCCTTTTTAGATTTTGCCATTTTATTATAATGGTAGATCTTATAAAAGGAATGATACTTTTCATTTATTTCATATATTATATTCATACATATTGATGAAATGAAATTTTGATAAAGCATTCCAATGATTTTTAAAAGAGATACAGAATTGCCCTGAGCGGCACTTGAAAGGAATAATGTTGTCCTTGAAGGGACAGAAAGATAAATATGTCCTTATAAGGACTACTAAGGAAACGATCTTCAGCAAGGAGTTGCTTCTTCATTTTATTTCTGAATGTTTTCTCCTTGGTTGCACGTTAATCCTAGTCGCGGTACGAAGCTCGGCCTTTCCTATGTTTCAAATGGGGAGAATTTCCATTACTGCTTCTTTGCTTGGCGACATATTAAAACATATAGAATTGAAAGCAATAATTCTCCGAATAGAGATGAGAGTATTCCTATGTTAAGTCTAGACTCAGAAGGTCAAGGAATGTGCTACTGTGTCATTGAGATTAAACACAAAAGGCTAGTGTTTAATTCACTGAATGTTGGCTCTGATACCAACCTGTCACACCCCGATATTTCCACGTATTACCGGTGGGGAGTATCGTGACGTAGTTGATATCATCATAGTCAAACAACACAATTTAAATGCACAGCGAAAGCAAAAGATAAATATTACAAACCGATATAAAGTAATATCAAAGTATTACAAACGGAATGTAAAAGATCCACAGGCGGATCAAATAAAAGGTAATTGTTCAACAGATTTTAACATCTAAGCTTGCGAGACTCTTTATTGATGCTAGGAGTGGCCGGCCTATTCCGATTAGTACCTGCACTTAGTCTTTTTTGGGAAAATACGTCAGCTTACACTCGTAAATACAATTTAACTGACTCATTTTGAAAATGTTTTAGAAAATTGATTTGAATGCACATGGCACAAAAGATTTTATAACTTGGGATAATTATTTGTATATAATACTTGTAAAAGAATTACATGTTTCTTATACATTCATTAGTCGGCCTGTATTCCGGGTTAAAGATTAATAGACACACCACAGGTATAATGCCCACAAGGTTGATTCCTTTAAGTGGATTACCAGTTTTTTACATATGCAACTGTCAGGTGTACGCCTACACCCCGTGCTTAGGTCGTGGCCATTTCATGAATGATGCCAAGGATATCCGGGACATGGTCATTAACCCCCCAAAGGTTTTAAGAAAATAAAACAATTTAAACGGGTCATATCAAATAAATTAACCTTCATACGATTAAAAATTCAATGCCCGACAAAGCGGTATTTTTATATACCGTACCCCAAGCTCGTATAGGGAAAATAAGTTAAAACTATTTACCTGAGCAAATTATACAATTTATCCCAGCCGTATACCACCAAGCAAGTACAGATAGCTTTTACTGGGCTCCTAAATCTGGAACGAAGGTTTTTAATAACCTATTAGATTCCTAACGGGTCTTAATTAAGCCTTTGCTTAGACAGGTTAGTTTTAAAGAAGGATATACGGTTCAAAACGTATGATTAAGCGATGACCGATTTAGAATGTGGTTTAGACCCGACAAGCTTGTATACTTGTGTAATAAGGGTAGGCTAAACACATCCTGGATTTTGAGATAAAAATGATAAGGTTTGACCCGTTTCGGCTAATTTATGCAAACTAGTTACATAAGCCGATCCGAACGTGAAAAGTGCGTAACGGGTAACCAAGAGAGTTATGAACAGGTTTCCTAAGTTAATATGCCTTAAATATGTTGTGATATCAGTAGGATACCTTCCATTATACCCAAAACGAATTTAAAACCAATTTATGCCCCGTAGGGGTATTTTGGTCATTTTTAAGGTTATAAGAGAGTTTAAATATTAATCTGGGTTTTAGGTCTGATATGTGAATTTTATCATTTATAACCAAACTATGCACCGAATGGGCATTTTGGTAATTTCACATAAGGTTTAAAGGTCAAATTTGAAATCTGAGTTTAAAACTTTTGCTTAGTATTAAAGTATAAAATTTTACTAAAAATATCAGTAGGTATCAAGTCATATATATTTAAAATAGTTTTAATACATACTATGCGCTTAAAACGCGTAAAAAGGCGGTTTTAAGCGATTTCCGGGTTTTTAAAGAAAAGCTAGTATTTTTATCATTCCAGAAAGCTTAAAATATTTTATTTATCTTATAAAATCAGTAGCAAAAGGTTCGGGGTCAAAATGTTTTGTAAAACTCAATTTATAAGCCAAAAGGGCAAAATCGGCAATTACTGAATCAAGCTTAGAACCCTATGTTATGCTCAGCCTAAAAATAAATAAAAATCTTCAAAAATCCCAAAATATTATTTTATATCAGTAGGTAAAAAGTTTGGTATCAAAAATTGGGTTTAGATAGGATATACTCTAATTATGCCGTTTAATTAATAAAAAGCTTTTCATTTACGCTAATGAGCATAACTCCTAATCTAGACCACAAACTGGTGTCAAATTTTAGGGACAAGTTTATAAATCAGTAATAAAGATTATTGTCCTCTCACATTTTCAAAATTCTCATTTTAGGGTCAAAAGGCATAATGCTCAACATTTAGGCATTTAACGGAAACATGCATGAACTAGGATTTCTATGGAACCAAGTTGTATAACCTCGGAGGGTTATACTAACCTATAATATGGTCCTACTGGAATCCTAAGGCATATCTAAACTAAGCTAAATTGGGTCAGAACTGAAAGTCAAAGCAAAAGTCAACTTTTGCGACTTTCGGTTCCGAACCGAGCCTATACTTAGAATTGTCGGGTTGAATCATGCTTAGGCATGTTCAACTAATATTTACCAAGTTATTTAAGTGAGGAAACTGATTTTATGGCCTTTACATTAATATTTATGAATTCTATTTAAAACTAACCCGATTGACTTTTATTTGACCCGACAATTTAACTAAGTAAACGTGGTAATTAGGAGGTGCCCTTTTTGAGGGTTAAACACCTACCTAATTACGGTCACGTAGCCATGTTCGTTGCGAACAATGGCTTAACCGTTTAAAAGTCAAAGCGTTTATCGCAAACGCTTGACTTTTCGGCTATAAACGCTAAATATTTAAAACTAAGCACGAAGGAAACTTACAAGAGGTTTAAGGGCAGAAGTTAACTCAAAAGGAGGTTCCCCAAGGTGAGGATCCTCAGATTTGAGTCTAGAGAGCAAGAATGAAGGAAATGAGCAATAAGAACCATGATCAAGGGGGGTATTTTGTAGGATTTGGAGGACCGTTAAGATTTTTCCTCGATAAACGGGATTCGATCTCAGCCCTACAAGTATGCCCCCTGATTTAGAAAACCATTGGTACTCCAGATTCAGCCCCTAGAATCAATTATGTGAGACAAAGAGCAAAACCAAAGCTGGTTTTTGGATTTTATAGAACTGGCACAGGTATACGGACCGTATGAGGTCCTGTATACGGTCCGTAAGGACCAGGTCTGCTCAGCAACTTTCAAATGTTGACATATCAGGCCCCTTCACTTTTTAATTGCCATTTTCGACACATGTAAGGCCCGTTAAACCATTTTTAAGGATTTGAAATGATTCCTAAGTATAGGGAACATGAAACATGCTCAAAAATATGCCGGATGTCGGTTCGTTTGGTCGTACGGTCACGTTGTTCGGCTAATTACGACGAAACACGGACGGACGCGAAAAACGAATCAAATTACGCGACGAATGGAATTTTATTAAGCCAATCACTAAAATAAAATATTTTAGTGCTTACATAAATTTTGGATGTCCGGATGTATCCAGAAGGTAAGATACGCGCGAAAATGCAAACTTGTGCACTTTTTGACACTTTTAGTCCCTGCATGACTTAAAAGTTTATTTTTGCGCACCAAACACCTCTAAGCCTATATCTAAGCTATATAAAGGATAATTAGGGCATTTTTAACTCATGGTTATATTCCGGGAAGTCCGTTAGCCTACGAATCGACATACTTTTGCAGTTTGACGCAATTAGTCCTTTAATTGCGCAAAGTAGCGCGAAATGCTGTTTAATGATATCCATGCCTTCCATGGCTCATATTGATCATTCCCAAGCATATAATTAAATATTACTATGCTCTTGTTCACTTAGATGGTCACTGAATGGCGTAGATTCAAAAATTGACGCTTTAGGTCCCTCTATTGCGCAAACTTGCGCATCTCATCATTTAATAGCATTGAAGCCTCATCTAATCCATATTAGGCATTCTTGAAAGTATTATTAAACATCACGATGCTTCGGGTTTGCTAAAAGATCATTCAGAGGTATAATTAAACATATTGACACTTTTAGCCCCTCTAACTTGCAAAGTTGCGCGTAACTTTACTTATAGGCATAAAAACCTTAGACGGCCATTATTTGGCATTCCCGAGGGTATAATCAAATATTATGAATCTCCCGATTTGTTAAAAGGTCACTCAGAGGTAAGAATTAACATGTTGATGCTTTTAACCCTTCATTGCGCAAACTTTCAATTAATTATGCAAACGGCTACACTTAATCATCAAGTGGCTCATTTGTTAATATAAGCATCGTAAGAGGTTATTTAGAAACTTATTTTAGGTATGCTAACACTTCCAGTCCTTTCATTATCAAAGTTTTCGATTTTTCGAAAAATTAGTCCCTTAAATTCAACATTTGACTTCATTAGGGTTTATTACACGTGTCAATACGTCATTGGACGTGATTTTACGAGGTGTTACATATGGTTTATTAGACGGGTGGGTCATGCCTTGACCTTAGTCTTAATTAGTGTCTTTGAGTTACATTTCTTTGTGTCATCAATATTATTCCAAGTTATATAATTATTTGTTAAAATAATGAATATTTTAACTTAAATTATATTTATTAAATTTTGGAATATTTGTTAAAATAATATATTTTAACTTGACACATTTATGTATTTGCATATGTATAATTTCCCCAAGGATGGGTGTATTCTTACTCGTATTCTTAAACATGTATATTTTTGCCAAGTATCGGTGGCGTATTCCGGTGTATTTATACATACGAGAATACGTATTTATATTGTGTGTATTAAGTATTCTTATACTTAATTTTTTTGTATTTATTTTTCCGGAATAATATTTCTAATAAAATTTACCAATATATATTCTTAAAATAATATATATTTTAAGAAAACTTAGATAGAAAAATTATTTATAATTTTTCCCTTGGTAAAAATAATTGTATTTTCATATAAGTCTCAAAAATAATATATTTTCAAGATTATCTTTAGAAAATATTTATAAATCCATTTTTCACCCAAAAATAATATATTCTCGGTTTATTTAAGAAAATATATATTTCCTCCCAAAAATAATATATCTTCTAATAATTTCAAGAAAACATATATATTTTTCTTTACCCAAAAATAATATATTTTCTTTTTGTCAAAAATATGGTATATTTTTGTAACAACTGTAAAAATCATACTTTTGTTCTCTTGGTGTCCAAAATACCATTTACCAAAATATACTTATGAATTTATTTTCGGAATATTTTTGTAAGTTATATTCCTTGTTCAGTTTATCCAATAATTTGGGTATAATTTATATATTCATTTCTTGGAATTTTAGTAATATTCTGGATTGTAATTTCTTGGCATTTTGGTGAGTTATATTACTTCAAGTCCTAAAATAATATAACTAATACACATAATATACAAATAATCACACACATGGTGACATCTAAATATATATTTTCCTAAATACATATTTAGTCACTTTTATTATCAAAAACCAACCTCCAATATTTATAATTTTTGTAACAAAAATTATGGCAAACTTTATATGAAAATTCATGATTTAAAATATACTTGTAAATATTTGTTTAAAAATAGTTTTCTAAGTGTTAAATTTCTAGAAACATTTTGCCATAGTTTCCCCTTAAAAATGGAGGTTTCCATGCTTTCAAAGCATATCATTTTCTTTTATAAATCATCACAATCAACAACAAATCAAACAATACTTACCAAGTGCCATAAATCAAGCATTAATCACTACTTCATGAACTTGAAAATTTACAAAAAATTGTAGTAACTTGGTAGTGTGTTTAGTAAGCTTAGTTACCCTTTAAAGTGTGGTTGTTTATTTAAAAACATCATTCTTGAAGAATTTGGATGTTTACAACTTGTAAAATATTTTTCTAAAAATATTTCTTCTTGAGTTTTTCTTGTTAAATACATGATTCTACACTTGATTAACTACTAAAAATGTGATTAATTTCTTTAAGAACCAAGTTTATATAAATCTTGTATTTTAACTTAGTTTCTTGAGAAAATCATTCTTAAAATCACATGTTTACAAGACTTATATTCACTTTGATCATCATTATTCAAGAAAAACATTTAATACTTCAAGTTCATGCTTTTACATAAGGATGATCACTTTGATTTCTAACATAATCATCCTCTCAACTTGCTAGATTATGTCTTTAATCACCATCTAGCAAGTTCATATGATGTTTAACATCATTAACACAAACAATCATCAATCAACACTCACATATACACTTAACAACATGTATTCTTATGATTTTTAGTCTTATGTTTATGATTTAAGTTCTTGATCATTAGTGTTCTTCATGTTTATTTACTTGTTTCATCTTTTAACCAACTAAATAAGATGTAAAATGAGATGTAGATGATCTTACTACTAGCTCAAGGCTAGGGATGAACACAAGATGAAGATGATGATGAATGAGGTGGTTAATAGCTTGCAAGAGAGGTCCTTCCACTTCCAAGAGCTCCTAGCTTCCTTGTTATGCTTAGAGAATTGATGAAGGATGATGGTGGTTGTGTGTGTGTGTGGGTTCTCGGCTGAGAGGTGAAGGGAGAGGAAAAGAAAGATGGTGTTGGTGAAATGTCAAGGAAATGAAGATGTTGTGAACTCTTGGTTTAAGTTATAATACTCCAACACATTGTAATCCAAGGGTTCTTATGTTACATTAAGTTAGAGACAAGATCAAGTTTAATAATCAAAGAAATCCAAGGTGGGGCCACCTTGTCTAGCCGAGTTCATGAAGGGGGGGGGTCTTGGTTAGTTGATTATTTAGTTGAAATCCAAGGAATTTAGTTAGGTTATTAGTTATTAGGATGTTATATAGTGTGTTATGATGTTCGGTGTGACAACCCGAGTTTCCAAGGTCTTTCCTCACAACTACGTTTTCTTAATTCGTTATGTGTGCACCGGTTATCTGTTTTGTATAATTGCTAATTAATGATTAATTGACTGAATGCTAGTTATGGATTTTGTGAACTATGTAAGGTGTTATTAATATTGTATGTTTATATATTAATATACTTTACTGTATTTGAGATGATATAACACGCACACATACTCCCTCTAAACCCCAAACCAAATCGGCCCAAACTCAAACTAGTATCCGGCCCAATGTTATGAGTTGTTATGGGTATATTATGATATGATCAAGGTTACGTATAACTTAGAGTAAAAAAAAGAAGAAGAAGAAACCCTAATTGCATCTAATACCGTCGACCATCAGCCCTTTCCCCCTCTCGAAATCCCTTTATTTCCCTTGGAGCTCATCACTGTGCGCAGCCTTGTTTTCATCCGGTTAGTACAAGACACATCTCGGTTTTACTCATGAATGTATACATATATATGTGTTGATTAATTGTGCTGAGTATTTGTATATATTGTTTAGTAATAATAACACCCATATTTGTATGATATTATTTATATGTGTTAAAATTTGATAGGCATGCTAGATGAATCTTTGATCAGAAAGCATGTGAAGAATCATGAGGCTCAATTCAAAAGTATATTGCATGTGAAAGATTAAAAGATGTCCAATTAAAAGAGTTGTTTACAAATGTTCGGTCCAATCAATTCAGCCTATTAATTTATGGAGATTCAATTGAAAATTTAATTCCAAGCAATGTCTGACATATGCATGTGAAAGTTTATATAATAGTGGATGTTTGTTCAGAACTTTTATTGAATATAGGTCATCGGTCCAATAGCAGAAATTCACTAACAAATCGTTCTTTGGACTTGCATAACTGGGGCACGCACACTTGGACTAAACTACATAGTTTTGTTAAGTTGGTATGTTAACCTTGTTAATCCTGTTAAGTTGGTATGTTAACCTTGTTAATCCTGTTAACCCTCTCAAGTATGTTAATGGATAACCATGTTAGTGCAAACTGTGAAAGACATTACGTGAAGCATGAGTTGTGTGAAATTGAATAACTGTTTACGTGTTACTTGATGTTAACTATCCAGTACACTTAGTGACTTGGATTGAATGTTAAACTTCACCAACATGAACTGACTGTGTATACATGCATACTCTAGGCTTTGATTGATTGTTTGCGAGCACATAGTTTAGCATACCGAGCAAACCAAGATGAGTTCACACTCCTAAGGCATGAGATTCCCGGTGGGCTGGGAATGGGATTGAATATCTACTCGAACTATCATTACTATTAAACTACTTACTACTGTCCACGGATTGAAGGGCACGTACGTAAAACCTACGTACACTTATACTTACTATTGTCCTCGGATTGAAGGGCACGTACGTAAAACCTACGTACACGACCATAAGACCATCAACTCTATCAATTGAAGTCCCTCATTTATCGACTTAATCGTCGAGGCCTATGGCGAGCGGGTCATTAGTTAATAGCGCTATTAGGTTTAACAAACCTCACACCGTGCCAGTCAGACGGGCGTGTACTAATGGACTATGGGCAAAGGGTCAATGCTGATAGACATTGACTTAGGGCACCTCTTACATTTTCGTAGCAGTCGATACGCGTGATCTAGTAACACATGGGAAGCCCCCACCAATCTTCGCAAACATGTCTGGGAGACCGCGATACGAATTAATACGATACATGGTTTACAAAACGAACATACGATTTACGAAACGAATGCTATAACTAAACAACCAACTGTGAACTCGCTCAACTTTGTTGTTGATTCGTTGCTACATGCCTTGCAGGTCGTTAGATACTCATGGAGCTTGCACAGGGAGGCGTGGTCGTTGTAGGACATGGCAGTGTGTGCCATGCTAGAAACATTACTTTAATTCATACTTAATACTTACATTGGGTTTTACAATTATGCTTCCGCTAAATACTTAACTACGTTTTTGGTTTGAAACACCTTTCATATTGTGTGGTTGAATTTTACTTATTACTTGTTATGTTCAATATGATTGGTGGCTTGATCCTGGTCATGTCACGCCTCCAAGCGGTGATACTCCGCGTGTGGATTTTGGGGGTGTGACAGATTGGTATCAGAGCCATTGGTTATAGTGAACTTGGTTTTAATAAGGGAAAAAGTTTTTGTTAAAACCAGACTATAACCTGAACAGTGCTCAACGATCCACAACGACGCTTCGCTCCACGTGCAAGACTCGACATTCTAGGTGATATGATTTATGTTTACATTGCCTATTTGCTAGATTACATAGAACTTTGCTCATGGTATGCTTAGATAAACGTAACAACTATTGATAGAAACACATGTGTGCTTACTCTCTTCTGTCATCGCACTTTCGCGAACCTTTCTCACTCATGTTTCCTTTGATATGAAGATCATGAGTGGACGCGTTAACCTAACCCAAGCCCAGTTGGCGGCTTTGATCACAGAACAAGTTACTGCAGCACTCGCAGCTGCCCAGGCAGGAGGTATAGCCTGCCATCACAACTTACTCTAGGATCCTTAGATCCTACTTTCGTAAACCAACACTTGTGCTTAATTCTGTTTACTCTTACGCACACGACGGGTCAACACGCTCAACCACCTGTGTGCACATTCAAGACGTTCATGGACTGTCGTCCTAGTACTTTCAGTGGTACTGAAGGAGCTGTTGGACTCCTCCACTGGTTCGAGAAGCTCGAATCGGTCTTCGAGATGTGTGAATGCCCTGAGGCTCGTAGGGTGAAGTACGCCACTGGTACTCTCGAAGGCACTGCGCTAACTTGGTGGAACGCGCAAGTTCAGATGCTGGGGCTGGCGGCTGCTAATGCCACCCCATGGAATGATTTTAAGGAACTGATCAAACGTGAGTACCGTAGTCGTGATGACATCCACAAGCTGGAAGTGGAGTTCTATAACCTGAAGATGACGGGGTCAGAGATAGAAGCGTACACGAAACGATCCAACGAACTGACAGTGTTATGTCCAACTATGGTGGATCCTCCCATCAAGCGCATTGAGCTGTACCTCAAAGGCTTAGTACCATAGATTCAAAGTCATGTGACTTCTGCCAACCTTGCTACTATCCAGGATGTTACTCGTCTTGCTCATCGTCTCACGGACCAGGCAGTGGAACAGAACAAGCTGCCTAAACGTATTGGTGCTACTACTATTACTACTTCTGCTACTCCCAGTGACAACAAACGAAAGTGGGATGGAACCTCCAGCAAGGGTTCGACTTCAGTTCAGTCTCAGGCACAGCAGCGAAAGATTGATGACTATCAGAGCCCTGGTCAGCAATCTTCTGGTAGTCAAGGGTAGGGTGGATATCGAGGAAACCTCCCAAAGTGCAATAGATGCAACAGACACCACAGTGGTCAGTGCAACAGGGGTCGTTGCCAGAGGTGTCTCAAGATGGGTCATGAAGCTAAGGATTGCAGGAGCTCGCGACCTGCGAATCAAAACCAACAACAACAACCACCAGCTCCACAGAACCAGCAGCGACAGCGAGGTAAGAGGGGATGCTTTTAGTGTGGTGCTGAAGGCCACTTCAAGCGGGACTGCCCCCAGTTAAATCAAAATCCGAACAACAACAACAACAATAATCAGGGCAATGGGAATAACAACGGGGGAAACAATGGAAACAATAGCGCCAGAGGTCAAGCGTTCGTGATTGGTCAGGGTGACGCAAGGAATGATCCTAACGTGGTGATGGGTAAGTTCCTTCTTGACGACTTTTATGTTACTGTCTTATTTGATTCGGGTGCCGATACCAGTTATGTGTCTCTAAAAGTTAGTCAAATGCTCAAGCGCACACCAACACTTTTGAACACCAAGCATGTCATAGAATTAGCAAATGGTAAAAGTCTAGAGGCCACACACGTAGTTAAGGGTTGTAATCTTGTCTTAGCTGGTCAGACTTTCTCTATCGATCTCATTCCTATAGTTCTGGGTAGTTTCGACATCGTCATTGGGATGGATTGGTTATCCCGACAGCAAGCAGAGATCCTATGCAAAGAGAAGATTGTTCGTATTCCCCGTTCTGGCAAGGAACCTCTCGAAGTTCAAGGTGACAAGAGTGGTGTTGTAGTGGGCATTATCTCCTTCATTAAGGCCCAGAAGTGTTTGCGAAAGGGTCACACCGCTATTTTAGCACTCGTTACTGACGCATCAACAAAAGAGAAGAGTATACAGGATATTCCAGTAGTACGCGACTTTCCTCAAGTGTTTCCTGAAGATTTACCTGGGCTACCGCCTCATCGCCAGGTCGAATTTCAGATCGAGCTAGCTCCTGGAGCAGCACCCATAGCTTGAGCACCTTATCGCTTAGCTCCAACTGAACTAGAAGAACTGTCCAAGCAATTGCAAGAACACTTGAATAAGGGTTTCATTCGTCCTAGCTCTTCGCCCTGGGGAGCTCCATTATTATTTGTGAAGAAGAAAGACGGTACCTTCCGCATGTGCATAGATTACCGTGAACTGAACAAGGTGACCGTGAAGAATCGCTATCCTCTTCCACGCATTGATGACTTGGTCGACCAGCTGCAAGGGTCAAGCTACTATTCAAAGATTGATCTGAGGTCAGGCTACCATCAACTGAGAGTCTGGGACGAGGACGTCTCCAAAACAGCGTTCAGAACGCGCTACGGCCATTACGAGTTTCTGGTCATGCCATTCGGGCTAACAAACGCGCCTGCAGTCTTCATGGATCTTATGAACAGAGTGTGCAAGCCTTACTTGGATAAGTTTGTGATCGTATTCATCGACGACATTCTGATCTACTCTAGGAGTCGGGAGGAACACAAGCAGCATTTACGACTCATTTTGGAACTTCTTCGAGCAGAACAGTTGTACGCCAAGTTTTCAAAATGCGACTTCTGGCTTCGAGAAGTCCATTTCTTAGGCCACGTGGTAACCAAGGATGGGATTCATGTTGATCCATCCAAGGTAGACTCGATCAAGAACTGGCCTGCACCCCGTACACCAACAAAAATCCGCAAATTCTTGGGTTTGGCGGGCTACTACAGAAGGTTCATCAAAGACTTCTCCAAGATTGCACAACCCCTTACCTCATTAACTCAGAAAGGCGTTATTTATCGTTGGGGAAATGCACAGGAATCAGCATTTCAGCACTTGAAGGATAGACTTTGTAGCACGCCTATTCTCTCATTGCCAGAGGGCACAGACGATTTTGTGGTTTATTGTGACGCGTCAATTCAGGGTCTGGGTTGTGTTTTGATGCAACGGGATAAAGTCATCGCTTACGCCTCGCGCCAACTTAAGATTCACGAAAGGAATTATACCACACATGATTTGGAGCTGGGAGCTGTTGTTTTCGCGCTCAAGATATGGAGACATTACCTGTACGGTACCAAGTGAACCATTTACACCGATCACAGGAGTCTCGAGCATATCTTCAAACAGAAGGAGTTGAACATGCGACAACGTCGATGGGTCGAGTTGTTGAATGATTACGAATGTGCCATCAAGTACCATCCGGGCAAGGCAAATGTTGTGGCTGACGCCCTCAATCGAAAAGATACCACACCTAGGCATGTGCGAGCACTACAACTCACCATCCAATCTAGTCTTCCTTCACAGATACGAGATGCTCAGGTAGAAGCATTGAAACCAGAAAACGTCAGGGTTGAAGCTCTACGCGGCTCAAGGCAACGATTAGAATAAAAGGAAGACGGTGCCTATTACGTAACAGGACGCATCTGGGTCCCACCCTATGGCAACTTACGAGAACTTGTAATGGATGAAGCACATAAGTCTCGCTACTCGGTACATCCTGGTTCGGATAAGATGTACCACGATCTCAGAACTATGTATTGGTGGCCTAGCATGAAAGCTCACATAGCAACTTACGTTAGCAAATGTTTGACTTGTGCGAGAGTCAAGACTGAATACCAGAAACCATCGGGCCTACTCCAACAACCAGAGATACCACAATGGAAATGGGAGCAAATTTCCATGGATTTTGTTACTGGTCTGCCTAGATCTCAACGTGGGAATGATACTATTTGGGTGATCGTGGATCGACTCACAAAGTCTGCACACTTCTTGGCTATCAAGGAAACGGATAAGTTCTCCACTCTAGCAGACGTTTATCTTAAGGAAGTTGTCTCGAGGCACGGGGTGCCAACCTCTATTATTTCCGATCATGATGCATGTTTTACTTCAGAACTGTGGCAGGCAATGCACAAATCCTTTGGCTCGCGATTAGATATAAGCACAGCTTACCACCCGCAAACAGACGGGCAGTCTGAACGCACCATCCAGACTCTAGAAGACATGCTTCATGCATGTGTAATCGATTTCGGCAACGGCTGGGAAAAACATCTCCCGTTAGTGGAGTTTTCGTATAACAACAGTTACCACACCAGCATTCAAGCCGCTCCATTTGAGGCATTGTACGGGCGTAAATGCCGATCACCTCTTTGTTGGGCAGAGGTGGGTGACAGTCAGATCACGGGTCCAGAATTGGTGGTAGACGTAACGGAAAGAATTGCTCAGATACGACAACGCATGGCGGCAGCCCGCGACCGTCAGAAAGCCTATGCAAACAAGCGCCGGAAACCACTCGAGTTCCAAGTTGGGGATCGAGTGCTACTCAAAGTTTCACCCTGGAAGGGTGTGGTTGGCTTTGGAAAAAGGGGCAAACTCAATCCGCATTATGTCGGAACGTTCGAAATCATTGAGAAAATAGGCAAGGTGGCCTACAAACTAAATCTGCCCGCAGAACTCAGTGCAGTTCACAACGTTTTTCACGTGTCAAATCTGAAGAAGTGTCTGTCAGATGAGACCCTCATAGTTCCTTTAAAGGAGCTCACTATCGACGATCAGTTGCGATTCGTCGAGGAACCAGTTGAAATCACGGACCGGGACATTAAGGTCCTCAAGCACACCAGAATACCTCTTGTTCGAGTTCGTTGGAACTCCCGTCGTGGCCCAGAGTTTACCTGGGAACGAGAAGATCAAATGAAACTCAAATATCCCTAGTTATTCGGAAACAGTGCAACCATTACTGAGGCTGAAGCTACTACAGAATTTCGGGATGAAATTCCAAATCAACGGGGGGATGATATGACACCCCAGGAAAACCAGTAAACTACACAACACAACTAGCTTTCTCAGTAACCACGTGCTAAATTTCGAGACGAAATTTCTTTCAAGTTGGGGATAATGTGACAACCCGAGTTTCCAAGGTCTTTCCTCACAACTACGTTTTCTTAATTTGTTATGTGTGCACCGGTTATCTGTTTTGTATAATTGCTAATTAGTGATTAATTGACTGAATGCTAGTTATGGATTTTGTGAACTATGTAAGGTGTTATTAATATTGTATGTTTATATATTAATATACTTTACTGTATTTGAGATGATATAACACGCACACATACTCCCTCTAAACCCCAAACCAAATCGGCCCAAACTCAAACTAGTATCCGGCCCAATGTTATGAGTTGTTATGGGTATATTATGATATGATCAAGGTTACGTATAACTTAGAGTAAAAAAAAAAAAGAAGAAGAAACCTTATTTGCATCTAATACCGTCGACCATCAGCCCTTTCCCCCTCTCGAAATCCCTTTCTTTCCCTTGGAGCTCATCACTGTGCGCAGCCTTGTTTTCATCCGGTTAGTACAAGACACATCTCGGTTTTACTCATGAATGTATACATATATATGTGTTGATTAATTGTGCTGAGTATTTGTATATATTGTTTAGTAATAATAACACCCATATTTATATGATATTATTTATATGTGTTAAAATTTGATAGGCATGCTAGATGAATCTTTGATCAGAAAGCATGTGAAGAATCATGAGGCTCAATTCAAAAGTATATTGCATGTGAAAGATTAAAAGATGTCCAATTAAAAGAGTTGTTTACAAATGTTCAGTCCAATCAATTCAGCCTATTAATTGATGGAGATTCAATTGAAAATTTAATTCCAAGCAATGTCTGACATATGCATGTGAAAGTTTATATAATAGTGGATGTTTGTTCAGAACTTTTATTGAATATAGGTCATCGGTCCAATAGCAGAAATTCACTAACAAATCGTTCTTTGGACTTGCATAACTGGGGCACGCACACTTGGACTAAACTACATAGTTTTGTTAAGTTGGTATGTTAACCTTGTTAATCCTGTTAAGTTGGTATGTTAACCTTGTTAATCCTGTTAACCCTCTCAAGTATGTTAATGGATAACCATGTTAGTGCAAACTGTGAAAGACATTACGTGAAGCATGAGTTGTGTGAAATTGAATAACTGTTTACGTGTTACTTGATGTTAACTATCCAGTACACTTAGTGACTTGGATTGAATGTTAAACTTCACCAACGTGAACTGACTGTGTATACATGCATACTCTAGGCTTTGATTGATTGTTTGCGAGCACATAGTTTAGCATACCGAGCAAACCAAGGTGAGTTCACACTCCTAAGGCATGGGATTCCCGATGGGCTGGGAATGGGATTGAATATCTACTCGAACTATCATTACTATTAAACTACTTACTACTGTCCTCGGATTGAAGGGCACGTACGTAAAACCTACGTACACTTATACTTACTACTGTCCTCGGATTGAAGGGCACGTACGTAAAACCTACGTACACGACCATAAGACCATCAACTCTATCAATTGAAGTTTCTCATTTATCGACTTAATCGCCGAGGCCTATGGCGAGCGGGTCATTAGTTAATAGCGCTATTAGGTTTAACAAACCTCACACCGTGCCAGTCGGACGGGCGTGTACTAATGGACTATGGGCAAAGGGTCAATGCTGATAGACATTGACTTAGGGCACCTCTTACATTTTCGTAGCAGTCGATACGCGTGGTCTAGTAACACATGGGAATCCCCCACCAATCTTCGCAAACATGTCTGTGAGACCGCGATACGAATTAATACGATACATGGTTTACAAAACGAACATACGATTTACGAAACGAATGCTATAACTAAACAACCAACTGTGAACTCGCTCAACTTTGTTGTTGATTAGTTGCTACATGCCTTGCAGGTCGTTAGATACTCATGGAGCTTGCACAGGGAGGCGTGGTCGTTGTGGGACATGGCAGTGTGTGCCATGCTAAAAACATTACTTTAATTCATACTTAATACTTACATTGGGTTTTACAATTATGCTTCCGCTAAACACTTAACTACGTTTTTGGTTTCAAACACCTTTCATATTGTGTGGTTGAATTTTACTTATTACTTGTTATGTTCAATATGATTGGTGGCTTGATCCTGGTCATGTCACGCCTCCAAACGGTGATACTCCGCGTGTGGATTTTGGGGGTGTGACATTCGGGGACCATAACTAGCTCGAAAATGATAAAACAATGCTTCTAGTGAAAATTTGGTGTTTCGGGTAGTGCCCGGTTGTTCGGTTGGTTACCGGTTCGTTAAGGTGCTAAACTATGCAGTTTAGTGTGCTTTATGTTACCTTTGGTGACAGTTTTGATTCCCAACACTTAGGAAAGCATTCTAGACCATTTAACCATATTTCTGCATAATATTAAGTTGTTTAAATGGTGAATTTTGCTGAATTCTGCAGAATTCTGCCGTTTATGTGAGTTTTAGGCACTTTCCGGCACTTAAACTATCACTAGGAAGGCAGTTTTATGGTCCTTACTTCCCTACATACTATACTAGTGTAACTTTTGATTTCTGGCTCATTCTGTGTCTCAATACTATGTCTGTCTATGTACTGAATTTTGTCAGCATCTTTCTGATTTGTCTGATATTGTGCTAACTTTGTTTTGTGCATCATTTGAATCAATAAGTGTTGCATGCAATAATGATATGGCATTATGCAATATATGATGCACATGTATGTATGATAACAAAAATCAGAAAACATTCATGTCATAAATGTTAAATCGGCACAGTCATTAAGCACTAATCATTGTCTAATTATTGTACGGATACATGCAAATTTGTAAAAAAAAAAAAAAAAAAACATGTACAATGTAGGTCTATACGGGTCGTATTGGTTGAGGTTTTTTTTACAATTTTTTTTTACATTTGTTTATGGTTTAAACAAAATTTTCTAAAAATATATATAGATGTAGTAAAGGTCTTGTATATGTACCGTATAGGTTAATTTGTAATTTTAAAGGTATTTTGTTTGTGTAATGTATTTAAAGTGTTTTTTGTTTGTTAATGGATACAACACGTAAAGTAACCGGCAATATACGCCAAAATACGACACCGTATAAACATAATACGCCATAATACGAAACAATGCGACAAATACAGACATACTACGCCATAATACGTGATAACACGACACGTATATACAATCTACACCCTAATACGACACTTACAAACAATAAACGTGACAATACCGAGCGTCACCGACACGACCCGTACGAACAATATATGCGATAAAACCGAACATATTGACAATATGCGTTATAATACGACATTTAACGACAAAATACGTCAATAATGATATCGTACGACGTGTATACATACAACACGACACGTTAGAGTACAAGTGGATTCCTAACAAAATTACATGTAATCATAGAATACGATACCACACGAAAAACGTCACCGATACGGAACACATAGAGCATATACTTTATAAAACGACACGTAATGACAAAATACGGCCCAGATACGCACCGAATAGGCAAAACCTAAAATTATGAAATTTTGATTTTATCCCTATACGCATCTTATAGGTCAAAATTGGGTCGTATAATAGGCTAATACGGGTCGTATAGACCTCCTGATTTATCAATTAACCCCTTGTTTGTTTTTGAGAATTCAGCGAGTCTACATGATAAGGTTTTAAAAATGGTTTTTGTTTAAAAAATAAACAAATTCTTTTATTAAACTTTGTTAAAACTAAAATTAAATGTATACTAAAATTTGTAAAAAAATAAAAAAAATAAAAACAAAAGCAATATGACGCGCATAGGCCTATACGACCCGTATAGGTCTAGTCAAATAGACAAAATCTGACACACAATCTTTATTGTAAATTGAAAAAACAATACGACCAGTATAGGCTTATACGACCCGTATTAAAAAAACAAAGTTTGTGGATAGATTGGCTAATGTGCCGATAGAATTCCCCCCTCATAAGACTGTGGGGTATGGGGCTTGGGTTGGGGCGTGGGTTGGCTGAAAACGCCCAAGCCACCATCCCCGGTGGGCTTGGGTTGGGGCGTGGCCCAAAGGGCGGGAGTTTGAAGCCGGGCGTGGGGCGGGTCTAGCAAGGTGACATGGCGGGTTCTCGTTGGCCAAACCAAACTAGCCGTTGGCGGGTTATGCATCGTATATCGGGAATCGTTTGATGACCTTTTGGATGATTCATCAAACCGGCCTGAATATGGAAGAGATGCCGTAAAAAGGCGGGCTCAAAAATCAAGATCGGGTACGGCATCGCCTTCAGTTGGGAGTTCGGGCTCACGTAGGGGAATATACAGCGATCAGTTGGATGACATTGCATGCAAGTTAGATACATTCAACGTATTCCAACAACAAAGGGCCTAAATTCGAAAGAGCAAAGAAGCTAGAGATGCCCTGAAACAAAAACGAGATTATTTGAAATTTCTATCCCAGCCCATTGATCACCTAGAGGGTGACGAGTTGGAACTAATCTTGGTTATGAGATAAGAGATAAAGAACAAATATAAACGTTAGGAATTTTTTATGTAATTTTCTTTATTTAAAAATATTAAAAAAAATTTGTTGTTTTAAAAAATATTCAAATAGCGGTTTGGGAACACCCGCCCCACCATACCGTCTTCAATGTGGGTCAGCCCAGCGAAGCCCCCCCCCCCCCCCCAAACCACGTGTCAACCCATGCCCCAAACTCCCGCCCCACCATACCCCACGATCTAAACATTTTTTTCTACTCTACGCTTCAGCTTTTGTCAGATATTTACTCCTTTCTAGAGAATTTCTTTGTTTCCCAAATTATTAAAACTGGGATATTTAATTACCCTTTTCAAACAATTTTCTCTTAATAAAAACAAAAACAATTCTCACTTAATAAAAACAAAAATATGGGCTATAAAAGAGGTGGTTTTCTAACTTTTCTCTTTTGTTTAGCTTGTGATCATGGAGGACAAAAGGTACATGATGACCATCAAAATTTCATATTGTTTCATAAATGTTTATACTCAAAATCTTTAAAATCTTCACACAGATCTCATGTTTGTTTTTTTTAATTTCAGATGTGCTCTTGTAACGGGAGGAAACCGTGGAATCGGAGTTGAAATATGTCGTCAACTTGCGTTAAATGGAGTCGATGTCATATTAACATCTAGAAACGAGAGTCGCGGGGTAGAAGCTACGGAGAAACTCAACATTTCCGGCCTTAGCAATGTGATTTTTCATCAACTAGACACCAATGATCCATCGAGTATAGCACTTTCGGTCAAATTCGTTGAAACGCGCTTTGGGAAACTCGATATCTTGGTAATCAAATTTCATGTCCCGTATAAAAATATTAAAACACCTTGACTCGATATCTTGGTAATATCAGTGGCGGATCTAGCTCAAAAAATTCAGGGATATCTCAATTTTATCTTTTATTTTTTGATTAAGGATATCATTTGTATAAAACCGAAAAAAAATAAAAAATTTACACTACGTAGACGGAGTTGAGGGAACACTACATCTGCCTTTATTCGTAATCATAATAAGTTTTAATGTATTATTTGCATTTTAATTTAATTAAACAATGGAATTTATTTGCAGATTAATAATGCAGGGGAACTTGGAGTTATTTTTACAGACGATAAAGAACTTAAAGCTAGAGGAGGGTTTGTAAGTATCTATTCTTATTAAAGCATTCACATCCCTTCCATCTTTTTTATGCTTTTATCGTTACTTTTTCTCTGTCTTCCACTCACAACTATTTTCAAAATATATTAAAAAATTATATAGGGTGAACAGTGTCCCCCTAAATTTATAGATGAATAGTAACATTTTCTGTCTTCTCTACTCACAAGTCACAACCACTTCCAACCACTTACAATCACTTTTCATAATATAAAAAACTCTCTCACAAAATTTAGGGGACGGATTGTGAATGCACGGTTCATAAATATTTATTTTCTTTGCGTTAATAATGATGTCATTTCAAACGATTTCAATTATATACGTCATGGCGTCTCACTACTATCGGAATATTGGATTTTAATAATCTCAACTATTCGTCATTGGCCGTCAACAGTCTCAACTTCAAAAATAACCACCGACAGTCCCAACTATTAACATATTGGCTTCTAATGGACCCTGACTAACGAAACCCTAACGTTGTTAGTCTCCGGTTGCCGAAAAAACGTTTTTGGCCAGAAAAAGGTTCCTAAAGGTCCGATCTAAGGTTACAGAAAAGTTGGGACGAAAATGTTGAGTTTTCCGGCCAAAAAGTTGAGTTTTGCGGGCAAAACGAAGTTTTCTGGCGAAAAATGAGTTTTCCGATGACCTCAATAATTGGGGCTTTTACTAGAAAAAGGTTCCTCATGGTCTGTAATAAGGTTACAAAGAGTTTTGGGACGAAAATGTTGAGTTCCGGCCAAAAACGTTTTTCCGGCGACCAGAGACTAACGACATTAGGGTTCTGTTAGTTAGGTCCACTGAAGGCCAATATATTAATAGTTGGAATTGCCAGTACTTATTTTTTAAGTTGAGACTGTTGACGATCAAGATAAATAATTAAAATTATTAAAACCCAATATTAGTTGTTTATTTAAATCATATTTTATTTGAATCACACTAAATTCAAAGCAATTATTCCATATATAACTTTGCAAGTTTTTTTGTGCATCATTAGTTGTACCTTGTGCTTTGTGAGTTTTTCCAAAAAAAAAACTTGATTTTTTACTTTTAACCCAAAGGTTTTTACCTTTTTTTAATTTTAACCCTACATAATTTGTTTTTTTAACTTTAACCCAAAACTTTTCATTATTTGCAATTTAGCTTCGCAACTTTTGTCACTTATGCTTTTCATTTTTCGCAAATTTTCGTTTTACGTATAGTTCTAAATTTTTCGAGTTAATACGGCGCAACGTGCATGTGTGGTTCAACATTTTTACCTTTATTTTTCCATGTTTGACAGGTTCGTCGCAACACGCATATCCTAGGTCGAGTCAGTGTTGGTGGTCGATGACGGTTGTGTAACATTAGTACTATTTGACATCGTTTTACGCCACAAGTGTCCTAGTGGTGGAGTGACTTGGGTTCTCCAATGGAGACCCAAGTTCAATTCCCATTAGTGCCACTTTGGTGGCCACCGACACCCGCTTTAAGCCGGACCGAGGACACTCGAGGTCTCGGGTTTGAAACATGTTTCTTACCCCTCTTTGATGGCTATGGGTATTTGCCGCCAGGGATCCTTGTCGGGTGGTGAACTGGGAAGGGAGATCCCTTCCGCGGTCAGGGGTACCGTGCAACTACCCTTTATACGAGTACCTGCAGACAGTTCGAAATTTGTATATTTGTTCAACGTGTTGTTGATTTTGTTTATTTGAGTTCAGCTTTTTATGTGTTTGTTTGTGGATTTCACATGCGCCAGTTTTTTCCAGCCCAGTTTTGTTTGGATTATCCGATTATTGGTGCGAAGTTGAGGAGGTTATCGCAGAGGTAATAGTTTTGTAAACCATATACTTCCTGTAAGATTAAATATATTATGTATTAATATTTAATCTATAGCCATTATAATCATTTACATTATATAGATCAAAATATATAACAATCCTATTAAATAATTAGTTGGTAATTGTTGATGGACCATATTACCCTTATTAACTAATTAGGGTTTCCTCCTGGGTGCTTATATAAGGAGAATTATGTGGAGGTTAAAGGGTTACTCAGTTACACAAACAGACACACCCCATAAGA
>JARYGA010033521.1:0-21037 GCA_030545235.1 Helianthus tuberosus
TACTGCGGAATTTCAGGACGAAATTCCAGATCAACGGGGGGAGGATGTGACACCCCAGGAAAACCATGCAACTTAACTAGCTTCCTCAGTGAGTACGTACCAAATTTCGGAACGAAATTTCTTTCAACTTGGGGATAATGTGACAACTCGTATTTCAGAACCTATCTTTATGCTTGATGAAACGTATGTGAACTTGGTGTGATTATATGATATGTTGATTTGATGAATGTTTATGAGATTTTATGTTTGTAATATGTGAATCTATGCATGTGTATATATATATATATATATATATATATATATATATATATATATATATATGACTCGGATCGCACAACAACAACTCGATCGCACAAGCCTTTGGGCTTTACCACTCTCGGCCCACTCCTCTTGAACTTGAACCGAATGGGCAACCCATTAGGAGGGTTTGGCCACTCTCCTATATAAGCCAATACAAAACCTTTGTGAGGTTTTGCTTCCCCATTGTTTGCTAACACACAACACCACACAAAACCCTACTCTCCTCTCCTCTCTCTCCCTCTCAAACCCGACGACAACAACATCCCTTCTCTCGAAGCTTTTGGTGTTCGGATCAATCCCTACTCTCTTCTTTAATCGGTTAGTGTTTTAAACTATTGATTGTGTGTTGCATGATGTTGAGATATGTATGTTCTATACGATGGTTTAAGGATGATAGGTGATTAATGATGATGTAAACTGTTAGGGTTTAGTGTTCTTGAAATCGGCTCACATGTGTACTTGATGATATTCATATGATTCGGATTGCTTGATCTAGATTTAGAACCGAATATATATAATCGGCTGTTATGTTTCTGCCTTTCGGATTGTTTGTTTGGTGATGATGAAAGCTTTATTATGATAGTTTGAATGTTTTAGGATGTTGTTATGGTTGAAACATAATTAGGGTTCCTGAGGAAGCGGTTGGAATATGTTGTTTTGATCGATTATTGGTTAAGTTTGAAACTTGTTAGTTGTTGATTGATAACCACGAAAATAGGAAATTGTTTGATTGCTTTGACCGATTTAATGTATGATTGGTAACTGTGGATTTCCTATAATTGATATGCATAATATTCGGATAATAAAACCAATTGCACAAGGTCCCTCTCGGTCGCACAAGATCAGATCACATAGAATCTGATCTGATCGCACAAGACTGGTCGCACAACACAGTCGCACAAGCCGTAGAGTGCAACTGATTAAACACAGCGTACAACACAGCTATTGCATGATCGCACAAGCTCTTGTGGATCGCACAAGATAGTGCTGATCGCACAAGGCTTGGGCCTCACACGAATTTCACTACTGTTGGGCCTCAAAGCCCAAGTCCCGAGTCGCACAAGATTGTCCAGTCGCACAAGCTTAACCGGACCGCACAAGATCACTGTTTGGCCTTCTAATTATTGGGCCGGGTATATATTGGATCGCACAACATGTTGTGGGTCGCACAAGGCTGTGCTGAACGCACAACATGTTGGGTTGGGTATTATTGGGTTTTTCCATTTACTTATCTGATATTGTTTTACGTGTATGTCGTGTATACCATGTGTTCGTAACCTGCTATCTCTGTGTAAACATACGTGCACTATTTGAACCTAGACCTGACTTGTACGGTAACCATGTTAGGACGTGGTTGACCTCTAGCGGCTCAATTGACCTTTCGTTTATTTGCCGAGCTAACCTAAGGTGAGTTCACACTTTCTACAAAGCATGGGATTCCCAGGGGTCGGGAATGGGTTAAGGAAGATGGATTCCTCGTCCTTTCTTGGGTAGGACAGTACGGGTTCAGGAATATAATTCCTCGTCCTCATGGACAGTTTAAATTTCACTAGACCAAAACTCTATCACGAAGTCCCTCCTTTTTATATCGACTTAATCGCCAGGCCAATGGCGAGCGGGTCATTAGTTAGATAGCGCTATTTAGGTTTGAAAAGCCTCACACCGTACCACAGAGGACGGGCGTGAACTAATGGATCTGGGCACGTTAATGATGATAGACATTGACAGTTCAGGGCACATAAACATGACTACAGTCAGCAGTCGATATGGTAACGAGTCTAGTAGTATATACATGGGGTAGCCCCCACGACCAGAGAGCCAGATAATTAAACATGGGGTAGCCCCCATGGCTGGATTGCCAGAGTAAACGGGAATAAACAAAACACGTTTTCAACTATGGGGTAACCCCCAGGGCAAGGATGCCAGTTAAAGGAAACTGTTTTTGGAACAACTTAAAACAAACACCCAACTGTGAACTCGCTCAACATTGTTGTTGACTCGTTACTACATGCTTTGCAGGTCAATAGGTAGCAGGAGCTTGCATGGAGAAGAGTCGTTGTGGAGCATGGACATTGAGTGTTCATGATAAACTTAAACATTATTAACTTATGATTTGGTTTTAGACATTATGCTTCCGCTTGCAACTTAATCTATGTTTTGTTGGACACCAATTGTATTGGTTGGATTTTATAATTATTTTCATGCATGTTCAATATGATTGGTGGCTTGATCCTGGTCAGTCACGCCTCCAAGCGGTGATATTCAGCGTGTGGATTTTGGGGGTGTGATAATTTGGTTATCAAGAAATTGTCAAACAGTGTTTTCAAGCAGAATCACAATCTCAAGCGGAATTTCCTTTGAAGCGAAATATCTTCTCAAGCGGAATAAGGACTTTCAAGAGAAATTACTAATATCGCTTGAACCAACTCAAGCGAAATTATAAATTTGAAGCGGAATAGCAAGTTTCAAGCGGAATCAACAAAACTTTCAAGCGAAATAATGTTTTCAAGCGAAATCAATCCAAAATCTCAAATTAAGGTTTGAAACTCACAAGGGTTTGTTAAAACACTAATACGCACACGATGTGTGAAAATCAAGACATTTTGACCGTGAAAACAAGTTTAGTTTGAAAAAGAAGGTGTAGAAATCAGAAATTTCAGCTGAATTGGTAAAAACTCTTCTTCCTGAGCTCTGATACCACTTGTGGGATCGTTTTCTGACCCGAACGAGTCGATCAGAAGAGTTTTTCTCAGTACGAAAGGCGGAAACAGACGTACTAAGGTCAATTCAGCTAGAATATCACTTTAAACTGTCGTATTATTGATATAATGACGTTTTACAGCGAAACGACACTTCGGTATGTAACACCTCGAAAATTCACGCCCTATAATGTGTTGAGACGTGTCATATGTTTAAACGTGTGAAAGAATGTTATGAAAGGATTAAAGTGACAATCATGGAAAGTATGTGAATATACGAGTTCTAAATGTCAACAGTGAATAAATATATTGTACATTAACCCTACATGATGCTCATACCTTCAAACGAATAAATCATGGATCATACGAAGCTAAATATGAAAGAAAGTGAGAGATTACAAACTACAGGGTTAAATGTGTCAACATGTTTAAGTTATACCTCTGAGTGACCTTTTGACAAACCCGAAGCTTTGTAACGGTTAATTATGCTCACTAGAATGCACGACATAAATTTCATAAAGTTTCGTTATCGTATGAGAAAGTTATGATCAAAATCGTATACAAGGGGTTAAAGCGTCAACGTTGAAATTTATGACTTTTCGGGTAACAATAAAGTTAACCGAGGACTAAACAAAGTAGGTAAATGTCTTAAAGCCCTTATAAGTCAATTTAGAGGGCTCATAGTGCAAAACAAGGCGTGAAAGCGACCTTTAGAAGGACCAGGGACCAAAACTGCAATTTATGGAAATTGTTTTGGCAAGATCACATAGGCTCGCGTAGCGCGAGCACTCAACACCTTGCCGTCGCGCTACGCGACGGGCCTATCTGAACAGCCTGCTACGATTTTGTAGGAGCCTTGTCTGCCATAGCCTTTGCAATCGACTTTAACCGATTTTCCACATCCTCCTTGACCCCTAAACAACCCCTAAACATCTAGGGACACTTGTGGATGAATTGTGGCCAGTGGTAGACTTAGATGTCAACATTTTGTGGTGATTTGATCACTATATAAAGCCCCTAAGTTGCAACATTGCAATCACACCTTCATCTGCACTTTGGATCACTTCTGGAGCTCAAGTCTTCTCTCAAGTGATCTGTTAGGATCGAAGGCTCTCATGATTGTGTTTGTTTGTGAGATTTGAACAGATCAAATAGATATGAACAGTTTTAAGTGCAGCGGAAATGAATAACAAACTTTGTAAACACAATCAAAGGAGAATATAGTTTGATAAACAATTGCTTTTCATAGAGTCGAAAGATTACATCAAAAGCAAAAGGTTACAATACAAGCTTACAGACTAAAACTCCCCATCAGCCTGATACTTCAGAATTGGTTCACAAGATGAAAGGATTGAATTGAGGAGAAGAACTCTCTCAAAATGATCAAATATAACAGTACAGAGTACTGTCATATTTATAGGCAAACCAAACTACTGATGTACCTCAGCTGACGTCACCATGATAGTGACATCTAACAGCCTAACAACCTATAAACACTGGTCTATACAAACACTGATGTTCTAACTACTGCTATTACATTTTATTACATAAAAGACACTTAAACAGCTGCTGCATCCTTCCACTACTGTGAACCCAGCAGAGCTTGTCCGGATCAGCAGTACTAGACTCAAGGCAGTAGATTGAATCAGCAGAGCTTTGGTCTTCCATCAGTCTTTGACATTGGGCAGTAGATGCAAGGCAGCAGTTGTAGGTCAGCACTTAGTAAGATCAGCATATAGGAGGTCAGTAGATATGAAACCACTTTCAAGGGGAGAGATCTGTATGTAAACATCTGCTTATTCTGGATCCACTGATCTGATCCAGTTTTGGCTTTAATTATTTGTTCCTCTGATAGGGTTCAATCCCAACATGATCTCTGGTCGTTCATAGGACTCTTGTAAGTTTGCTTAACCCTTCTTAGTTAAGTTTTAGCTTAGTTTTAGCTTAAAATTCAAACCGTCGTAATTAACGGTTGACTTTAAGATTAATCACTAATGGTCCAGTGATTAGTCGAATCAAAAGTAGTTATAAGTTGGTAATTATGTGGGTAATAAACCCTTAAAAGGGTTCCCCCTGATTCCCACTCTAACTAGGTCAAATGTCGGGTCAAACTTGCTAATAAAAAGTCAACAGGATACTTAGTTTCTAATTTATGCATGATTAGCAATGTAGAACACATACAACCTGTTTGATCATTAATATAACTTGGTAATTAGTGTAAGAACATGTCTAAACATGTTCAACCCGACAATTTATTGTTTAGACCCGGTTCGGAACCGAAAGTCGCAAAGCTTTGACTTTTGCTTTGACTTCAGTTCTGACCCGTTTTGGTATGTTTTAGAAATACCTTATAGCTTCATTTGGACCAGGTTGCATGCTAGTATAACCCTCTATGATTATACACCACGGATCATTAGTTATCCAATTAATACGCATGATTCCGTTAATTGCCCATATGTTGACCATTGTGCCCTTTTCACCTTAAAACGTGATTTTTGAAAATATAAAAGAGTAGAAACCTTAGTTACTGATATATAAACTTGCACCCAAAATTTGACATCAGTTTGAGGTGTAGATTGAGAGTTATGCTCATTAGCGTAATTAGAAGCTTATTTAGCGATTAAACGACATAATTAGCGTATAGCCTATTTAAACCTACTTTTTGGTATCAAACTTATTACCCACTGATGTAATATATTATTTTGGGATTTTGAAGATTTTTAATTAATTTTAGGCTGAGCATAACTCATAGTCGTAGGCTTAATCCGGTAATTGTCGGTTTTGCCCTTACGGGCCATAAAATAAGTTTTACATATCTAAACGACTCCAAACCTTTTGCTACTGATTCTAAATGATAAATAAATTATTTTAAACCCTCTGGGATAATAAAAATATCAGATTTCTATATAGAACCCGGAAACGGCTTCTAATCGCCTTTTTAAGCGTTTTTAACGCATAGTAGGTACTAAAACTATTTTAAACATACAAAGGGTGATACCTACTGATATTTGAGGCAAATTATAATATTTTAACAGTAAGCAAAAGTTGTTTAACTCAGACTTCAGTTTTGAGCTTTACGGCTTATGTGAAATTACCAAAATGCCCCTACGGTGCATAGTTTGGTTATAATTGATAAATTTCACATATATACAATACCCTACTGATATAACTTAGCAAATTGATTATATTTGCTGATTACATCAGACCCGTAACTCAGGATACTACTTAAACTCTTTTATCACCTTATAAATGACCAAACTACCCCTACGGGGCATAGTTTGTGTTTAAATTCATTTCGGGCATAATAAATGATATCTTACTGATGTCACAACATAATTGGAGCATATTAACTTAGGAAACCTGTAAATGACTCTCATTATTACCCGTTACGCTTATTACGCGTTCGGTTTATGTAACTAGTTTACATAAATTAGCCGAAACGGGTCAAACCTTATCGGTTTTATCTCAAAATCCAGAATGTGTATAATATACCCATATTAAACAAGTCTTCATACTTGTCGGGTCTAAAACACATTCTATCCGGTCATCGCTTAATCGTGCGTACGAACCATATCTTTGAAACTAACCGGTCTAAGCTTTAGCTTAATTAAAGACCCGTTAGGATTCTAATAGGTTATTATAAACCTTCGTTCCAGATTAGGAGTACCAGTAAAAGCTACTTGCGTTTGCTTATTGTGATTTATACTTTGCTCAGGTAAATACTTTTAATTTATTTTCCCTATACGGGCTTGGGTTACGGTATATAGAATACCACTTGATCGGGCATCAAATCTTCCATCGTTGGGTGATTAATTGAATAATTTGATCGGCTCGTTTAAACAGTCTTGTTACTTAAAGCCTTTAGGGGGTTAATGACCATGTCCCGGATATCCTTGGCATCATTTTACGAAATGGCCACGACTTAAGCGCGGGGTGTAGGCGTACACCCGTCAGTGCACAAAAGAATAATGTGGTGTGTCTATTGATCTTTAACCCGGACACGATCCGGGCTACTGAACGCACAAGGAACATGTAATTTGTTCACAAGATTATATATTTAAATAATTCTCCCAAGTTAAATAAAATGTTTATGCCACGTGCATCCAAATCAATTTTTAATCATTTTTAAAATGAGTCAGTTGAATGTATTTACCAGTGTAAACTGGCGTATTTTCCCAAAAAGATTAAATCCAGGTACTAAGCGTAATTGGCTGGGATTTCTCCTTAGCATCAATAGAAGTCTCGCAAGCTTAAGATGCCTAAAGTCTGTTGAACTATTATTTATTTTTGATCCTTCTGTGGACAAACCTTCAACTGTTGTGATACACGATATTACAAACATTATTAAAGTTGAATTATATTTCTCAATTGCTTCCGCTGTGCATATTTATATATTGTGTTGTTTGACTATTATGTTGCCAACCACGTCACGATACTCCCCCACCGGGCCCACCGGACACATGGAAATAGGGGTGTGATAGGTTGGTATCAAAGCCAACACTGAGTGAATTAAACACTAGCCTTTTGTGTTTAATCTCAGTTACACAATTGCACATATCTAAACTTTCAAGTCTAGACAAATAACTTAGGACAAATTCTACCTTGTTTGTTTTTTTTGTTTTGTCCTTTAATTTATATATATTGTTGCTGTTATCTCATGTTATATTGACAGGATTTAAATATGCCGCCAAGCTTCTTCCGAAGAAGAGGAAGAGGAAAGGGGCCAGTCACCGCCCCCAATGATAATGAAGCTGGACCTTCGCATTTGCGAGCGCCTTCTACCACGGAGAGTGACGATCCTCAGCAGAACCAGAGGAACCTTTTCGAGCCAGCTAGATGGTCGGTCTCACATAGTTCAACACCTCCCGTTCATAACCCTTACGGGCCACAGCCGGAATATGAGCCCAACAACCCTCAACCCTCTTACATACCTCTACAACGATCTTTATCGCACAACTCTTTTGGGGACCCCACACCTGTCTTCAGGGGCCGGTTTAACCCGGCCAACTACATACAAGAACCAGTGGGTTTTAACCCATTGGGGCCAGAGGATCATTTCTCTGGCGATCACGCGGAGGATATGGACGAGGACACGGATCCCGTCGAACCCGCCAGTGGTACACCGAACCATCCCATAGAGATTTCGGATGGCTCTTCATTTTACGGATCACCCTACGGTGGTCCAGACAGCTTTCAGGCGAGATTTACTCAGCACGAGTGGTACTTCACACCCTCGCATCATTCGTCGCCTCAGCAGCAGCAACAGCAACAGGATCCCTCTGTGGATTCACGATTTGTGGCAGTCACGTCACCACCTCCACCGCCACCAGTTCAGCTGGTACCTCCACAACCGCCAAGGCGTAGGAGAACCAGAGCGCGTATGTCTGCGCGAGCAGGAGACTTTCACTTTAGCTCTCCGCGCCAATCAAGTGGCAACCATTACCCGCCACATCAAGAAGATCCACAAATGGGTGGACCTTCACACCCGGTTGCACCGCAACTACCGCCTATGGGTTTTGATAACCCAATTCCGTCATACACGGGTTCCATGGCGTATAACCCGTTTGAGCAGCCGGTGCACACCAACTACAACTACGCCGAAGCCGACCCATATTTGGTAGCGGCTAACTATAACACCCAAGGACCGCATGGAGACTCATGGGGAGTAGGGTACCCAACTCATGGGTACCAGATACCTGCCAGACCGATTATACGGACGCAATCACAGCCGCCACGGTTTTCTCCCCCAGAACGGGAGGAAATACTTCAGAGACTGGATCAGGTTGAGCGAGACTTTCACCGCGACCGCAGGGAGAGACAAAGCTTCTTCCAAGGATTGACAAGTTTGATCAAAGGGAAGAGCAAGAAGGACCACTGAATCCTTCCAATTGTTGTTGAGCCCCTGCGTGGGCCAGTCTTGCTGTATAAACCCCTGCGTGGGTATGCTTGTTTGTTTTGACCCCTGCGTGGGTCTATCTTTCTGTTAACCACTAAGAGGGTATGTTATTGTTTAAGTCCCTGCGTGGACTATTATGTTATTTGTGTAAGTCCCTGCAAGGACTATTATGATATTTGTTGTTAAGCCCCTGCGTGGGTAAGTCCTTGTTTAAACCCCTGCGTGGGTAAGTTTGTTTATTTAAAAAGTCCCGTTTAGGGCGACGTGTAACCTTTTAATAAATTAATGGAATGTAAGTTTATAAATTTCATTTTTGCTATTATCTGCATGAATATATTATATGAAATAAATAAATCAAAAATCATTCCTTTTTAATAAATATCTGCCTCTTTAAATATTGGATAAGAATCTTAAGTGTGAAACCTAGCCTGAGTGTCATTATGAAGACCTGGCCATGATGGTAAGACCTGTTTAAAAGATTCGTATCCCTGTTAACACTCCTGGCAGACGTGATTCATTAAAATCACACACGTCATTCTTATTATTGGATTCTTCAAAAGATTCCTCACCCAATTTTATGATCTCTGAATCATGGGTTTAGGTCATCAATTAAGATGATCATATTTTGACCATAAGTGGTAATATAGCGCCTACGGGCCTTGCTCATTTCCATATGAGCCAAAAGACAGTGGTAGCGATGACTCCATGTCAGATAAAGGTAATGAACTAGGTTCAATCCTTCATGCTTTGATTCTCTGAAATCATAGCTTATAAATTATAAATGTCCTTGTGACTAGGCCTATTGTGCCAGTATACCTTCATGTTTTGATTCTCTGAAATCATAGCTTATAAATTAAAATGTCCATGTGACTAGGCCTTTTGTGCCACAAATAAAACTGTTATTGTTTTATAATTAGGATAAATTATAATAGAAATCCTAAATAAATATGATTAATAAATTAACCAAATATGGTCTCTGTTTACCATGGTTAATGAATTACCCTAAGGGGAAATTCCATAATAAACTCCCAAATAAACTATTGTCCTTGTTTTCTGTAACATTTCAATTAAAATGGCTAACTCAGACGAAATTAATAGCCATCCAGTGGAGAACATTGATAACGCCCGGATTAATTTAACGGGTGCTGAATTGAAAGCGTTGGTCGACGACGCAGTTACAAAGGCATTGGAACGGCAGTACGAAGAGTATAGTGGGACTCGAAGTAGGACCCTATCTACGCCGCATTCGAAGCCACCTTCCAAGAAGGATGTACCCAAGAAAGATGATGATAGACTCTCCTCAAACCACCACAGTGCTCCATCTCAACAGGTTGTATTAAACCAAGGACCCAGTAATAAGGGATGCTCCTATAAATACTTTGTGTCTTGCAAACCCAGGGATTTTACTGGGGAAAAGGGAGCCATTGACTGCATGACGTGGTTAGACAAGATGGACACGGTTGTGGATATCAGCGGATGCGCTGAGAGGGATGTGGTCAAGTTTGTGTCGCAATCATTTAAGGGTGAAGCTTTAGCCTGGTGGAGATCTCTGATTCAAGCCACCGGGAAAATCCCATTGTACAACAGGTCATGGGATCAATTTGTTGCCCTCATCAGGGAAAATTACTGCCCTCAGCATGAGGTGGAGAAGATAGAGTCTGATTTTCTATCATTGGTGATGACAAACCTTGACTGTCAAGCTTACCTCACGAGCTTCAACACAATGTCCCGGTTGGTTCCGTATCTGGTAACCCCGGAACCAAAAAGAATAGCTCGTTTTATCGGTGGTTTAGCCCCGGAAATCAAGGCAAGCGTGAAGGCTTCTCGGCCAGCTACTTTTAGATCTGTAGCTGACATATCCTTGTCCCTCACTTTGGATGCGGTCAGGCAAAGATCGCTGAGGAATAAGGAGGCTGAGAAGAGAAAACGTGAGGATGATAGTTCACGGAGGTCGAACAAGAAGCACCGTGGGAACGGTGACAAGAAGAAAGGATCTGAGTCAAGGAAAGATGGGTATCATTCTGGTGAGAAGCCCAAGTGCAAGATTTGCAAGAAACAACACTTTGGAAAGTGCAGACTCGAGTCGAACTCACAGACTCAGTCAAAAACCTATGCTTGTGGTATATGCAAGTCCAAGGACCACAAGACCTTGGACTGCAAAAAGCTGAAGGATGCAACTTGCTATAACTGTAATGAGAAAGGGCACATTAAAACCAACTGCCCTAAATACACCAAGAAACCTGAAGAGGCCAAGAAGACCAATGCTAGGGTCTTCAGAATGGACGCAAAGGAAGCGGTTCTAGACGACAACGTTATTACAGGTACTTTCCTTGTAAATGATGTCTATGCAAGAGTACTTTTTGATTCGGGCGCTGATAAGTGTTTCGTAGATAATAAGTTTTGTGAATTGTTGAAATTACTTGTCAAAACCTTAAGTGTGAATTATGAGGTGGAGTTAGCAGATGGCACACTAGAAACCGTCTCAACTGTGTTAGATGGATGTGTTATATCCATTAAGAACCATTCTTTTCCTCTGTCTCTACTTCCCTTTAAATTGGCCGGTTTTGACATAGTATTGGGTATGGACTGGTTATCTCATAACCAGGCCCAAATTGTCTGCAACAAAAAGCAAGTGGTGATAAAGACTCCGTCTAGTGAATCACTTACCATTCGGGGAGATACCCAGTATGGACTGCCTGAGCAAGTGACTATGCTGAAGGCTTCAAAATGTTTAAAGAAAGGTTGTGTCATCTACATGGCACAAGTGATTATTGATGAGCCTAAACCGAAGATAGAAGACATCCCCATCATTTCTGAATACCCAGAAGTTTTTCCGGAAGAACTACCTGGTTTGCCACCAGATAGGCAAGTGGAATTCAGGATTGATATCATCCCCGGAGCAGCACCAGTTGCTAGAGCACCCTATAGGTTGGCGCCAACGGAAATGAAGGAATTAAGAACACAACTGGATGAATTGCTAGCTAAAGGTTTCATAAAACCTAGTTCGTCTCCTTGGGGAGCACCAGTCCTGTTTGTCAAGAAGAAGGACGGATCGATGCGTCTGTGCATCGATTACCGTGAGCTTAACAAGGTCACTATAAAGAATAGGTATCCTTTGCCCAGGATCGACGATTTGTTCGATCAATTGCAAGGGGCAAGTTATTTTTCGAAGATTGATTTGAGGTCAGGCTACCACCAACTGAAGGTTAGAGATGAAGACGTACACAAAACTGCATTTAGAACTCGTTATGGTCATTACGAGTTCCTAGTGATGCCTTTTGGGCTCACTAATGCACCTGCCGCGTTCATGGATCTCATGAATCGCGTCTGCAAGCCTTACTTAGACAAGTTCGTCATCGTTTTCATCGGCGACATCCTTATCTACTCGAAGAATCAAGCTGACCATGAGAAACACCTTCGATGTATTCTCAAACTCCTGCATCATGAGAAACTCTACGCCAAATTTTCCAAGTGTGAATTTTGGCTTCGAGAAGTCTAATTCCTTGGACATGTAGTGAGTGAGCGTGGTATCCAAGTGGATCCCGCTAAGGTTGAAGCGGTTATGAACTGGCAAGAGCCAAAGACGCCTACAGAGATTCGTAGCTTCCTGGGATTGGCAGGATATTACAGGCGTTTCATTGAAAAATTTTCAAGGATTGCTGCACCCCTAACTTCCTTGACTAAGAAGAAAGTAAAGTTCGTTTGGGGCACTAAGCAGCAAGAGTCCTTTGATATCCTAAAGCAGAAGTTGAGCAACGCTCCTGTTTTGACATTGCCAGATGGAATAGAAGATTTTGTGGTTTACTGCGATGCATCGCACATGGGCATGGGGTGTGTGCTTATGCAGAAAGGCAAAGTTATTGCCTATGCATCACGACAGTTAAAGGTGCATGAAAAGAATTACACCACCCATGACTTGGAGTTGGGTGCCGTTGTATTCACACTAAAACTGTGGAGGCATTATCTATATGGAATCAAGTGTGTGATCTATTCTGATCACAAGAGCCTCCAACACCTGTTTAATCAGAAAGATTTAAACATGAGGCAACGCCGTTGGATGGAAACTTTAAATGATTATGATTGTGAAATCAGATACCATCCTGGCAAGGCGAATGTAGTCGCCGATGCCTTGAGTCGAAAGGAAAGGGTGAAACCCATTCGAATCAATGCCAAGCACATGGAGATAAAGAACAGTTTGACTGAAAGGTTGTTAGCTGCACAGAGGGAAGCTGTGTTGGAAGCTAACTATCCTAATCAAAAGCTAGGGGTAACTGAGGAGCAGTTAACTCTTAGCAAGGACGGAATTCTAAGATTAAATGGACGAATATGGGTTCCAATTTATGGAGGACTTCGAGATGTTATCCTCCAGGAAGCCCATAGTTCCAAATACTCCGTTCATCCTGGAGCTGATAAGATGTACCAGGATCTAAGGGCAAATTATTGGTGGATAGGCTTGAAAAAGTCTGTAGCCACCTATGTAGCTAAGTGCTTGACTTGTGCACAAGTCGAAGCAGAATCAAAAGCCGTCAGGTTTGCTACAACAGCCTGAACTTCCTACGTGGAAGTGGGAAATGGTAACCATGGATTTTATCACCAAGTTACCTAAGACAAGGAAAGGAAATGATACAATATGGGTTATAGTTGATAGACTGACTAAGTCAGCACATTTCTTACCCATTAAGGAGACTTACAGCTCCGATATGTTAGCCCAGTTATACGTGGATAAGATTGTAGCCTTACATGGCATACCTGTGTCTATTATCTATGACAGAGATACTAGATACACGTCACATTTTTGGAAAAGTTTCCAACAATCTTTGGGCACGCGTTTGAATTTCAGTACGGCTTACCACCCTCAGACTGACGGTCAGAGTGAGCGTACTATTCAAACTTTGGAAGACATGCTACGTGCATGTGTGATCGATTTGGGTGGTAGTTGGGATAACCACCTACCCTTGATTGAGTTCTCCTACAACAATAGCTACCACACTAGCATAAAGGCTGCGCCTTTTGAGGCCTTATACGGTAGAAAGTGTAGAACGCCCGTTTGTTGGGCAGAAGTTGGAGATGTCCAATTATCAGGACCAGAGATAGTCTTTGAAACAACGGGCAAGATTGTCCAAATTCGAGACCGTCTCAAAGCTGCCCGAGATAGGCAGAAGAGCTACGCAGATCCAAAGCATAAATCCTTTCACTTCGAAGTAGGTGACAAGGTATTGCTTAAAGTATCACCCTGGAAGGGGGTGATGCGATTTGGTAAGAAAGGCAAGCTAAGCCCGAGATACATAGGACCTTTCGAGGTTATCGAACGTGTCGGGTCAGTTGCCTATAAGGTAAACTTACCTGAAGAGCTCAGTGGAATTCACAATGTGTTCCACATCTGCAATCTGAAGAAGTGTTTCGCTGATGAATCACTGGTTATACCACATACAGATGTGCATATAGATGAGAGCTTAAAATTTGTGGAAAAACCATTGACGATTGAAGATCGACAGGTTAAGAAGCTTCGAAGGAAGCATGTGCCTATTGTGAAGGTCAAATGGGATGCCCGTAGAGGTCCCGAATATACGTGGGAGGTTGAATCCACAATGAAAGAAAAGTACCCTTATTTGTTTCAGTAAATCTTGGGTCAAGATTTATTTTAAGGGGGCGAGGATGTAACACCTCGAAAATTCATGTCCTATAATGTGTTGACACGTGTCATATGTTTGAACGTGTGAAAGAATGTTATGAAAGGATTAAAGTGACAATCATGGAAAGTATGTGAATATACGAGTTCTAAATGTCAACAGTGAATAAATATATTGTACATTAACCCTACATGATGCTCATACCTTCAAACGAATAAATCATGGATCATACGAAGCTAAATATGAAAGAAAGTGAGAGATTACAAACTACAAGGGTTAAATGTGTCAACATGTTTAAGTTATACCTCTGAGTAACCTTTTAACAAACCCGAAGCTTTGTAACGGTTAATTATGCTCACTAGAATGCACGACATAAATTTCATAAAGTTTCGTTATCGTATGAGAAAGTTATGATCAAAATCGTATACAAGGGGTTAAAGCGTCAACGTTGAAATTTATGACTTTTTGGGTAACAATAAAGTTAACCGAGGACTAAACAAAGTAGGTAAATGTCTTAAAGCCCTTATAAGTCAATTTAGAGGGCTCATAGTGCAAAACAAGGCGTGAAAGCGACCTTTAGAAGGACCAGGGACCAAAACTGCAATTTATGGAAATTGTTTTGGCAAGATCACATAGGCTCGCGCAGCGCGAGCACTCAACACCTTGCCGTCGCGCTACGCGACGGCCCTATCTGAACAGCCTGCTACGATTTTGTAGGAGCCTTGTCTGCCATAGCCTTTGCAATCGACTTTAACCGATTTTCCACATCCTCCTTGACCCCTAAACAACCCCTAAACATCAAGGGACACTTGTGGATGAATTGTGGCCAGTGGTAGACTTAGATGTCAAAATTTTGTGGTGATTTGATAACTATATAAAGCCCCTAAGTTGCAACATTGCAATCACACCTTCATCTGCACTTTGGATCACTTTTGGAGCTCAAGTCTTCTCTCAAGTGATCTCTGGTTGTTCATAGGACTCTTGTAAGTTTGCTTAACCCTTCTTAGTTAAGTTTTAGCTTAAAAGTCAAACCGTTGTAATTAACGGTTGACTTTAAGATTAATCACTAATGGTCCAGTGATTAGTCGAATCAAAATTAGTTATAAGTTGGTAATTATGTGGGTAATAAACCCTTAAAAGGGTTCCCCCTGATTCCCACTCTAACTAGGTCAAATGTCGGGTCAAACTTGCTAATAAAAAGTCAACAGGATACTTAGTTTCTAATTTATGCATGATTAGCAATGTAGAACACATACAACCTGTTTGATCATTAATATAACTTGGTAATTAGTGTAAGAACATGTCTAAACATGTTCAACCCGACAATTTATTGTTTAGACCCGGTTCGGAACCGAAAGTCACAAAGCTTTGACTTTTGCTTTGACTTCAGTTCTGACCCGTTTTGGTATGTTTTAGAAATACCTTAGAGCTTCATTTGGACCAGGTTACATGCTAGTATAACCCTCTGTGATTATACACCACAGATCATTAGTTATCCAATTAATACGCATGATTCCGTTAATTGCCCATATGTTGACCATTATGCCCTTTTCACCTTAAAACGTGATTTTTGAAAATGTAAAAGAGTAGAAACCTTAGTTACTGATATATAAACTTGCACCCAAAATTTGACATCAGTTTGAGGTGTAGATTGAGAGTTATGCTCATTAGCGTAATTAGAAGCTTATTTAGCGATTAAACTACATGATTAGCGTATAGCCTATTTAAACCTACTTTTTGGTATCAAACTTATTACCCACTAATGTAATATATTATTTTGGGATTTTTGAAGATTTTTAATTAATTTTAGGCTGAGCATAACTCATAGTCGTAGGCTTAATCCGGTAATTGTCGGTTTTGCCCTTACGGGCCATAAAATAAGTTTTACATATCTAAACGACTCCAAACCTTTTGCTACTGATTCTAAATGATAAATAAATTATTTTAAACCCTCTGGAATAATAAAAATATCAGATTTCTATATAGAACCCGGAAACGGCTTCTAATCGCCTTTTTAAGCGTTTTTAACGCATAGTAGGTACTAAAACTATTTTAAACATACAAAGGGTGATACCTACTGATATTTGAGGCAAATTATAATATTTTAACAGTAAGCAAAAGTTGTTTAACTCAGACTTCAGTTTTGAGCTTTACGGCTTATGTGAAATTACCAAAATGCCCATACGGTGCATAGTTTGGTTATAATTGATAAATTTCACATATATACAATACCCTACTGATATAACTTAGCAAATTGATTATCTTTGCTGATTACATCAGACCTGTAACTCAGGATACTACTTAAACTCTTTTATCACCTTATAAATGACCAAACTACCCCTACGGGGCATAGTTTGTGTTTAAATTCATTTCGGGCATAATAAATGATATCTTACTGATGTCACAACATAATTGGAGCATATTAACTTAGGAAACCTGTAAATGACTCTCATTATTACCCGTTACGCTTATTACGCGTTCGGTTTATGTAACTAGTTTACATAAATTAGCCGAAACGGGTCAAACCTTATCGGTTTTATCTCAAAATCCAGAATGTGTATAATATACCCATATTAAACAAGTCTTCATACTTGTTGGGTCTAAAACACATTCTATCGGGTCATCGCTTAATCGTGCGTACGAACCGTATCTTTGAAACTAACCGGTCTAAGCTTTAGCTTAATTAAAGACCCGTTAGGATTCTAATAGGTTATTATAAACCTTCGTTCCAGATTAGGAGTACCAGTAAAAGCTACTTGCGTTTGCTTATTGTGATTTATACTTTGCTCAGGTAAATACTTTTAACTTATTTTCCCTATACGGGCTTGGGTTACGGTATATAGAATACCGCTTGATCGGGCATCAAATCTTCCATCGTTGGGTGGTTAATTGAATAATTTGATCGGCTCGTTTAAACAGTCTTGTTACTTAAAGCCTTTGGGGGGTTAATGACCATGTCCCGGATATCCTTGGCATTATTTTAAGAAATGGCCACGACTTAAGCGCGGGGTGTAGGCGTACACCCGTCAGTGCACAAAAGAATCATGTGGTGTGTCTATTGATCTTTAACCCGGACACGATCCGGGCTACTGAACGCACAAGGAACATGTAATTCGTTCACAAGATTATATATTTAAATAATTCTCCCAAGTTAAATAAAATGTTTATGCCACGTGCATCCAAATCAATTTTTAATCATTTTTAAAATGAGTAAGTTGAATGTATTTACCAGTGTAAACTGACGTATTTTCCCAAAAAGATTAAATGCAGGTACTAAGCGTAATTGGCTGGGATTTCTCCTTAGCATCAATAGAAGTCTCGCAAGCTTAAGATGCCTAAAGTCTGTTGAACTATTATTTATTTTTGATCCTTCTGTAGACAAACCTTCAACTGTTGTGATACACGATATTACAAACATTATTAAAGTTGAATTATATTTCTCAATTGCTTCCGCTGTGCATATTTATATATTGTGTTGTTTGACTATTATGTTGCCAACCACGTCACGATACTCCCCCACCGGGCCCACCGGACACGTGGAAATAGGGGTGTGACACGATAGCACTTCGTTGCTCTAACCGGAAAGATTCTAAATGATTTCGCTTGAACACATATATATAGAGATCTGATTCCGCTTGAAGAGGTAGTGTGACAGTTCAAGCGGAATTAACTAAGTTAATTTCGCTTGAGTCTGCACATGTCTCTTTCAAGCGAAATAACCTTTAATCTTGAACTACGTGCCCTGATCTAACATTCTATGAACAATACTCGATACAAGACGAAGTCGACAGACGCATGCACTAACAAATACTACATAATACATCAAGATTTGAACAAGAACTAGACATGGGTGATTCACCCATGTCACCATTCTTACCACTACAAGTGAGTTTCATCTCAAAACATAAAATTACTTGAACCTTTTATAAACCAAGTTCTATTTGGTGATTTTAACACACATTCCTGCTTATTAACATACAAATCAAAGACAGATCACACACCCATTACTTGGAAAGTCACCATATTAGAATCTACCAGTTAACACATGTTTGTTAGGGCTAGATGATTAGAAATCCTTGATGATGCAAGGGTTTGGCTTCAATTTTAACATCAAATTTCTGGATTGAAGTTGTGTGAGAACCCTCCATGGTTCTCGTTGTATATCACGACATATACACACATTCGAGGGTGGGGGGGGGGGGGGGTTTATTTGTCAAAAACCTTAATTTCCATCTTGCAATTTTAGACACTCATGTTTGCTTTCTACCTCTTTTGTTTAAAACTTCATCCCTTCATACTTAACTTATATTCTAACTAAGTTACGTAACTTAGTTGTTTTTATTTCATGACAACACACAAGAAAACATACTAATTAATAAAAATCAGGTTTTGGGGTCTTACAATTTGGCTATAAATAGAAAAAAAGATTTAGGGTTTTAGGATATAACACACGTTTAAGATTTTAGGGGATTTATTGTAATAATCATATGCAAATCATCTATTGGGTTTTTCATTGAAATATATTGGTGTGTTCATTTTATGATTTATATTTTATTTTATAGGAATCAATCACTAGCATCGTAGATTCAAGTTTTGGACTTACAATTTAGTATCAAAGCATCAATCTCAATTTCAAGACCCATCAATTTCTTCCTTAGGCTAATGTTATCAACATCTTGTATTATCTTCAAGGTCCCCCTTGACTAATGATATCAAATATATTTGACTCTTGATGATCATTAGTCACATTTGGTCTTTACAATCTCCCCCTTAACTAATGATATGAAATATATTTGCGTCTTTATGATCATTAGTCACATTTGGTCCTTCAACTAAAATGTAACTCTTTGAATCGTACCTTATTAGTAGTATTGAATTGTTTGGTTTCGTATACAACAGTTGATTTCTCTCTAATTTCATATGTTTTCGGTTAACGGTCGAATTATGGCTCACCCTTAGACACTGTAAATCACCTAACATATCAATTTTTAAAACTAAAAAAAAATATAACACTGCGATACTTAAATTAAAGAGAATAAAATGCTCGTTTTATGGTGTAATTTAAAAAAAATATATATTACCGTACGAAAAAGTTATGTTCATTTAAAAGTTGTGAGATTGGTTAGTTTATACTAAGGGGAAAAGTGTAATTATTTTTAGAATAATCAAAAGTTGAGTAAAGTTGTGTGAGGTAAAGATGTAGGTATTATTCAAAAAGACATATTTACCATTAAAAAGTTTTTAACATTTGCATTAAGTGTTGTAACTTAAGTAATTATACTCGTACAACTTAAAATATAAGATATTTTTATGAGATGTATTGTAATATAGTGTGTAAAAGGGACAAAAAAATAATTTTACATAAATTTAGGAGTTTAAGTCATTAAAAGTATTAAAACACAACATATAATTCTTTAAGGGTCTGTTTGGTATGGCGTAATGGAATAAACGGGTGAATGGAATGTACGAGGTAATGGAATTGACGATGTAATGGAATGGATCATTACCATTCCATGTCTTGTTTGGTTACCACGTGAGAATCAAATGAATCATTACTTTGTGTTGTTTGGTAGGAAAGAATAGACGAAGGAATAAAATCGGTGATGAGTGACGGTAGTCGGTGGTGGTGGGTGGGTGGCGGCGATGGGTGGTGGCGGGGCCTAGGGGTGTGCATGGGTCGGTTTGGGTCGGTTTTGGGTCATAACCATAACCATAACCGAGAAGTCGGTTATTGAAAAGTCATAACCATAACCGGTGGTTATGGCGGTTTCGGTTATGGCGGTTTTGGTGGTTATGGTGGTCGGTTATGGGTCGGTTAACCATGAACTTGGGCGTAGCTAATCAGTTAATATTGAATAATATACTAATCATACAACTTTAAATATTGTATCCGTCTATCCGATAGCAGAAAAAAATAACTTTATTGAGAACAGAGGAGAATAATAAACTAAGTAGCGATGTATCATACAAGAATCAGTCGAACAAACGAGAACAATCAGTCATATACTAATCAGTCATACAAAAAAACAGTCGAACAAACGAGAACAATCAGTCATATACTAATCAGTCATACAAACGAGAACAATCAGTCATACAAGAATCAGTCGAACAATCAGACGAGAATCAGTCATACAAGATCATACAACTTTATAAACAAGAACGAGATTCAGTCGAGAAAAATCAGAATCGTTTGGAATACGTAATCGAGAACAATACCTGGAACTCTGAACTGGAAGTAGAAGTGTAGAACTTTGAATGGAACTCTCATTTCTTACTTTCTTAGGTCATGGAGGAACTGATAGGAAAATTGAAACTGAAAGGACGCTGACAAAGTTTGGAACCCTAATAGAAATAAGTAGGCGCGTATCTATTGGTTTTAATTACTTCGGTCGTTTGGTATTCCTTCATGCGCTCCAGCAATTTCAATTTTTGAATAATACAAGACGGATTGGTTTATACATATGGGTCGGTTATACGGGTCGGTTAACCATTACTTTACAAACTAGCGGGTC
>JARYGA010033522.1:0-27034 GCA_030545235.1 Helianthus tuberosus
TGAATTTGTTTTGCAGAGTATTCGAGTGGGACTTGGTATACACGAGATTCCAGGGGAATATACCTACTAATTCTGCACGTGCATGGCCTTCATGACCGTTGTGGAGATCGTGGGAAGTTAGCATCTTTTTCGGATTGTTAGTTAGTTTAGTTTATTTCTATTTTTAATGGGGATAACAAGCTTGATAGAATTATTATTAGCAACACACACTACTCTCGTTAACTCTCTGCAACTTATTGGCGAACACACACTTTTTGCACATTAGTGATCCTTGTAACAAGCTTGTTATCATCCCGATTTGTAACATTGTTTGTTTAATATAGTTGGTGATCGGTAGTTTCCATCACCCGAGGTTTTTTGTACCAGAGATCATATATTGACCAAGGGCTTTTTCCTCGTATAAATCCTTGCGTCCAACATTCATTTCATTCATATATTGTTCATACATTTATTCATTAATTCAAGCATCACACCTCACAAAATCGGATTTGGTTGCATTATTCTTGTGTGATTTTTGACCAAAACAGTTTGGCGCCCACTGTGGGGCAATTGGTGCTTCATTTCTGAGAAATTTTGTTCATTTCGATCATTTCGGTTCATTACCTTCAACCACATGGCTTCCCAGGGAAAAAACACTTCAAGCTCCATGCCGGCGATCACCTCTTCACAGGGCATTCCGCCTTTGCCTCCTGCACCTTTTTGATCCCAGAAGAATGCTGAGAATCCTGCGAAGAAACAAACCCCCGTTTTCCCAAAACCAACTTCTACTGGTCCTACTAATAATGATCTTTATTCTTTGATTTTGTAGATGAAGGATCACATGCAGCAACAGGACAGAACTAATGACAGGATCCTTCGAGAGATTGATGACATCAAGAAATTGAAGAGATCAGCGGAGGATCACTCTCCATTGGTGCCCAGATCACTGAATTTTGATTCTCCAGCCATAACAGCCCAACACTCCACAGCATCAGGCACTCAATACCAGGGTGGATTGTCGAGTATACGTTATGGATCGTTGGCAATGACTCAGGCTCAAGGATCCTACTTTCAGCCTTCAGGATCCTCTCTTCAGCCTCAAGGATCCTCCTCCCAGCATCAAGGATCCTTCTTCAGTTCTGGAGGATATATGGGAGCACAGACGGTTCAAGGATCCTCACTCCAGGGTCAAGGATCCTCTTCTCAGGTTTAGGGATCCTCTCAGGTTCAGGGATCCTCATCTCAGGTTTACGGATCCATGGATTATCCTCCAAGACCCCCAGTCTCAGCATATCAAGGATCCAACATCTTTCAGGATCAAGGATCCTTAAGGAATGTACAACCCGGAAGTTCAGATATTCATTTGGGAGACTCCATCCCTATGCAGACTATCGCTTCGTCTGGTCCCTCGATCATGCCAGAATCACGTCAATATGGATTCACATCCGGAATTCCAAACTTGAATCCTTCAGGAGGTAACCCTTTGAATAATTCTTATAATGCTAACCATGGCTTTGTGCAGGATACAGGTATCAACCAAGCTATGGCCAGAGAGTTACAAAAGCTCAAGGATATGATATCCAGTGTTCCAGGAGTGGTTAAACCCATTCCTAAAATTCAAGATGGGAGTCACAAGATATCTCATTTTGCACCACCTATTTGTGATGTAGAAATACCGAAGAGGTTTCAAAGAAATACCGAAGAGGTTTCAAACACCTAACATGAAGCTGTACGATGGCTCAACTGATCCTGAAGAGCATGTAGCTCAGTACAGAGAAATGATGGAGATCAATCCCATTCCTGATAGGTTAAAAGAAGCATGTCTATGCAAGGGTTTCGGATCCACACTGACAGGATCAGCTCTTAAATGGCTGCTAAGTCTTCCCCCTTACTCTATTACTTCATTTGCTAATCTAGTTAATTTGTTTAATAGCCAATTCTCATGCAGTAGGAGGTTTGAACGTTTAACTAGTGATCTATATAGGGTAACACAAGGTCAAAATGAATCACTTAGAGATTATATTACTAAATTCAGTAGAGAATCCTTGGAAATTCCTAACCTGGATATAGCTACGGCTGTAGAAGCCTTCAAAATGGGTTTACTTAAGGATTCACAGTTCTATGATGATCTTGTCATGACCCCTTGCAGGAATCTTGATGAAGTAAGAACCAGGGCCCTTAGATTCATCCACTTAGAGGATGATAAAAGGATCCAAGAAAGACTGGCAGGATCCTCAAAGTAAGAAAAGCAAGGATCCTACTTCAGGAACAACAAATCCAAACCATACAACAGATCCGATAACCAGAACGTGCATGCAGTGGAGCAAGAAAAGGATGATGAGGATTATCCTCCCATTTCCGAATATTGCTTTTCTGTTGATAACAATGAACTAATCCTTGCAATGCAGAATCTAGGTGAAAAAGCAAGATGGCCCAGAAAGAGTGATAAGCCAGTGGCAACAAAAGATAAATCCAAATGGTGTGCATATCATGAAGATTTCGGCTATCTCACTGAAGAATGCATAACATTCAGGAAGGAGATTGGTTATTTGTTAAGCAAAGGGCACTTGAAGGAGCTTCTCGGAAGAAAAAGTCAAGGATCCAGGATCCTGAAAAAGTTCCGGAAAGAGCTCATGCTCCCCCAGCAGATGCACAGATTATCAACTTCATATCTGGAGGATCAGACATATGTGGCACTTCCTTTTCAGCAGCCAAGAGGCATACCAAAGAAACAAAGATGGATAATGGGGACAGACCCGTCCGGACCTCGATCCTTACACAGGAGAAAGTCATATCCTTTGATGAGGATGATCGTGTGGATATTCAGGATCCTCATCATGATGGTCTTGTTATTACTTTGTTTATATCTAACCATTTTGTTCGCAGAATTCTCATAGATGGAGGAAGCTCAGTGAACATCATTCAACTTGATGTCCTCAAGAAGATGAACATCCCTGAATCAGAAATTATCCCAAGATCATCAGTCCTTGTGGGATTCAGCGGAGAAACCAAGAACACATTGGGGGAGATTAAACTTCCCATTTATATAGAGAGAGTTAATACTTTTAAAAAATTTTGTGATATAGATTGCTTATCCTGTTGCAATGTTATCCTTGGCAGGCCCTGGATACATGACATGAAAGCGGTCTGTCGCAACCCCCGATCCCAAATCCCCGGGAACGGGCGGTCGCGAGCCAGTTTCGGTGGTATCGCGTATTGTCTAATTTGGCAGCGGAATTTTTCATCAGGACCGTAGTTAGAAAATATTTGATCAGAGTAAAATACCACATTTCCATAATATTAGACATATGGGATAAAACCCAAGTTTTCATTACACATATTTTCATAGGAATAAATCCTATTTTATTTAATAAAAACATCTATTTTATTTTAGGTAACTTTATTACCACTTTTTCAAGCCTTCAGTGCTGTCCAGCTGGCTTCTATTTGGCTTTCACAATTTGTTACCTGAAACGCGTTTTAAAAACATTTGTCAGTGGGAAATACTGGTGAGTGAATCCCAATTTAATCAAGATTAAATAAAACCCATTGTACAGTAATGAGGGCGATCTCGCAATTACATTTGTTTCCAAGTTATATCAATTAACATCCATGGTACTGTCAGACCCGACTTGTGGAAATGTTACTCCTTGACCAGGTGGTAACAAATTTTGTATACAAAACCCCAACATACTCATGATAATTGTATTCTTACAAATACTCAATAACTGCTTAATATATATTTAATTGTATGAGGTTTTGCAAAAACAATTAACAAAAAGGTTAACAAAAATCGGATCAACTCACATTGCTGTCTTAGATTTTCTGTAAGGGTTTCCTGAGAATTATCTATAATTTACACAAATGCACACGCGTTAGTATAATAACCCATTTTAACATTAGTAATACTCTCCCCGAGACGGCATTCCAACGACTACGTCGGGCAGAACCACGACAGCCGTTACGGAACCCTAAATCAATCGGGCAGCGTATCTAATACGTATCCAGGGTTTATAATACTTACAACGGAGCAGAACTTCACTATTTAGGGGGTATTAGACCCGAGTATAATGCACACTATGAGAGAATTACGTTTAGAAAGAAAGATTTGAACGATTTCTGCTGAAACCCGATGCCTGCAACTTATAGTGCCACATTTCAACTTTTACGCGGCCCGCGTAAATGTAGACAAGGGTCTACGCAGCCTGCGTCAAATCCTGGTCAATGCGTAGCTTGGCTGGGTCAGCTTATAGGTCTGCCGGGTGTTGGGCCACGTGGCGGCCCAGGGTTTCGCCATGTTTTAAGTTGTCGCGACCCGCGTAGGGTTTGAGCTTAGGCTTACGCGGCCCGCCTCAAACCCAAAAACCTGATTTTTAATTATTTTTGTTAATATTTAAGGTATTCGGGGCCCGTTTTCACGTATGGGGTGTATTTTGGGACATATTGGGATATTTTAAAATATATTAGGGTGTCGGAAATAATTCGAGGGTGTCGGTTTTTTTGAGGATTGTTATATCCTCCCCACCTTGTTTTAGAGCTCGTCCTCGAGATCTACTGGAATAGGTGTGGATGTTTCCTTTGCAATATGTCCCAAAATAAACCTCCTATAATATCCAGCCAATCCTAAGAAACTTCTAACCTCGGTTGGTGATTCAGGGGTTTTCCATTTAGTAATCGCCTCGATCTTTTTTGGATCCACATGAATTCCTTCATGATTAACTAAGTGTCCAAGAAACTGTACTTGCTCTAACCAAAACTCGCATTTTGAAAATTTAGCGTAAAGCTTTTCTTTTCTTAATAAACTTAAAAGTGCGTGCAAATGCTTTGTATGATCTTCCTTACTTTTAGAATAAATAAGAATATCATCAATAAAAACAATTATGAATTTATCCAAATATGGCTTACATATTCGGTTCATCATGTCCATAAATGCGGCTGGGGCATTGGTTAAACCAAATGGCATGACAATAAATTCATAATGACCATACCTTGTTCTAAATGCGGTTTTAGGAATGTCCTCTTCCTGTACCTTTAATTGATGATATCCTGACCTTAAATCGATTTTAGAGAAAAATCGAGCTCCTTGTAGTTGGTCGAACATATCATCGATTCTTGGTAATGGGTACCGATTCTTAATCGTGACCTTGTTCAATTCACAGTAATCAATACACATACGCATCGATCCGTCCTTCTTTTTAACGAATAAAATCGGTGCTCCCCACGACGACGAACTTGGCTGTATGAATCTCTTCTCTAATAATTCATCTAACTGTTTCTTTAGTTCCTGCATTTCAGCGGGTGCCAAACGGTAGGGTGCTTTGGCAATTGGTGCTGTTCCTGGTAGCAGGTGAATTCTGAATTCAACTTCTCTGTCTGGCGGTAGTCCTGGTAATTCTTCTAGAAATACATCTGAAAACTGAGATACTACTGGAATATCTTTTAGTTCTTTTCCTTTAGAGTTAGTGATTATAGAAATCAAATACACTATAGATCCTTTTCTTATATAGCTTGCAGTTTTCATCACAGAGATGAATTTCGTGGATCTAGATGGTTTATCACCTTTAATTGTGATCTTTTCACCCTTTGGTGAATTTACTTGAATTGACTTTTGATCTCATAAAATACTGGCTTTGTTAGCTATTAACCAATCCATTCCTAATACAACATCAAATCCTGCCAGATTCATTGGGTAAAGATTTGCAATATACTTTTGGTTTAAAATTTCTACTCTTGCTCCCTGCAAGATTTCAGAAATCCTAACTGTTTCTCCATTAGCTGTCTCTACTAGATACTCTTGTGGTAGTTTAGTTAATGACTTATTGAGAAGTTTGCAAAACGAAGTATTAATAAAACTTTGGTTTGCACCAGAGTCAAATAATACTTTAGCAAAAACATCATTAACTAAAAACGTACCAGCTATCACGTCTGGAATCATCTTGGCTTCATCTGCAGTCAAAACGAATGCTCTAGCATTTTTAGTGTTCCTGTTGTTTGCAGCTGGAGCCAATTTCGGACAGTTTGGCTTGATGTGACATTTTTCTCCACAGTTGAAGCACAGTCCATTACTGGATTTTCTCCTGCAATCTTCTTCCTTGTGTCCTGGCATCTTGCAGAAATTGCAAAGAGTGGAGCATTTTCCCGAATGCTTTTTCTTGCAGACCTTGCAGAATGGTGCAGAGGTAGAACCCATATTCCTACGATTGTAATTCCCAGAACGGAATTATTGGGTAAGCCTTTGGGATAGGTTTCTCCTCTGGTCTTCTTCCCTAGTACGGATTAATTCATCTGTCAAGGTGTTGGCTAGTTCTACAGCTTCTTCTATAGTTTGAGGTCTAGCTGCCTTGACTACATGCCTAATTTCTCCAATTAATCCCCATATGTAACGGGAGATTAATACTGGTTCAGGTGATGCAAGGGTTGGTACTATTCTAGCATATTCAAAGAATGTAGTAGTATAACCCTTACTATCTACCCCGATCATTCTTAAGTTTAGAAACTTATTCGCTATCTGTTCCTTTTCATTGGGAGGGCAGAATTTCCTTTCTACCATATTTTTAAATTCTTCCCATTCCATGTTGTATACCTTATCACTTCCTCTTGATTGGAGGACAGTGTTCCACCATTCTAAAGCTGAGTTCTTAAACAGGTTAGAAGCAAACATTATCTTATCTTCTTCAGCACACTTGCTTATTTTTAAAACAGCCTCAGTCTTTTCTATCCAGCGTAGAGCTGCAATGGGTCCTTCATTGCCCGAGAATTCTATTGGTTTGCAGGACCAGAATTCTTTGTAAGAACAACCATAAGGCATGGTTCTTCTTCTTTTAGGAATGGGCGCTTGAAGTACAGGTCCATTGTTCACGCTGTGTTCTGGTTCAATTGGTCGCTTACTGCTATGTTTACTTTTATTATTCGCTTCTTGAACCGTTTGAATAATAAATGGCATTGCATCTATAATTCCTTGTGCTACTATGTGTTGGATAGCACTATTATCCACTTGGTTTCCATTGTTATTGATGCTTGGATTCTCATTAACCAAGTTAATGTTACTCTGGTTATCGTTATTCAGATTTCCTTGATTTCCTTCGTCGGCCATCTGAATTTAAACATTTACCCCGTATTAATGTCACAAAATAATATTTAATATAGTCAATCACATGACACGCATTTTGGTCAAAAGCGTCGATCATTGCGACTTACTCTATTCATATACTATGCATCTATTACACACCAGTACTGAAATAAAAATTACAATACCGACTGAAATTTAAAATTACACTACTAGTAATAGGCATCCGTATATTTTTTTTTCATACACATACACACATTTATTATATTATTTTATTATTATTATTACTACTACCGTCTCCATTCTCACATTCACGGATATGGATTCATCCAGAAATCCATATTGCGTTCGTCATACTTCCAGACGAGTCGCTCTCCCACCTGTCTCATTCGTTCACTATTCTCTAAAATTTCCTCACCAAATGTCCTAAGTTCTTGTACGTTTTCTGCACTCATTGGGGGTGCAGGTTCCTGGTACGGAGGTGTAGGTGCCTGGAATCGGTAAGGATCTTCTAAAATCTCCCTAATGTATTCATCGTGGTAATAGGGATCTAAAGGATCCAAACCTGGGTAGGCTCCTATGTTCTGCATGGGTGTGTCTTCATGTATCGGGTAGCGTTGCACATAGTCCCTAACATCATCCCACCAGGGGTCGTAATTTGGGTCTAAGGGGTTTGGTGCTGGTACCCTAGGTATTTCCTCCGGATTGAAGTCATGCATTTCTATTTGATTTTCAGGGTTTTCTATTTCCATTGGTTGATCAGGGATTGGTGGTTGTGGTTGGGGTGCTATTATTTGCTCCAGGTTAGGGTTAGCTGCAGTGGTTGCTAAGATGTGGATGTTGGCTATTCCCCTATTGATCATGTCCTGGGCATAGGCATCTGTCTCTCTCTTGGCTGCTGCTAGTGCTCTCTGGTCTTGTAACTTTTTCATACGTTTTCTACGCTCGTGTGCCCCTCGACTGAACCATCCCCTCTTTTTCTGAGGAAATGGCTCTTCTGACTGAGCCTTAAACACAAAGATTCCTTCTTCCGTATCAGCAGAGTACCCTGAGAGGGCAGGCTGAGAAGAGGAGGTGCCTTCGCTTCTAGGCGAACCAGACAATTGACGATACGCGTCAGATGGTCCTTGGTCGCTCATACTGTAAACTAACAAATAGTCAAATAACACATAACAATAAAATACAATTATGCACGTATTCCCGTAATTTATTTCCTAACAGATTGAATTTTGATGACAGCAAAACACTTCTGTGGCTGAATCAGTGGCTTAGCTCTGATACCACCTTCTGTCGCAACCCCCGATCCCAAATCCCCGGGAACGGGCGGTCGCGAGCCAGTTTCGGTGGTATCGCGTATTGTCTATTTTGGCAGCGGAATTTTTCATCAGGACCGTAGTTAGAAAATACTTGATCAGAGTAAAATACCACATTTCCATAATATTAGACATATGGGATAAAACCCAAGTTTTCATTACACATATTTTCATAGGAATAAATCCTATTTTATTTAATAAAAACATCTATTTTATTTTAGGTAACTTTATTACCACTTTTCCAAGCCTTCAGTGCTGTCCAGCTGGCTTCTATTTGGCTTTCACAATTTGTTACCTGAAACGCATTTTAAAAACATTTGTCAGTGGGAAATACTGGTGAGTGAATCCCAATTTAATCAAGATTAAATAAAACCCATTGTACAGTATTGAGGGCGATCTCGCAATTACATTTGTTTCCAAGTTATATCAATTAACATCCATGGTACTGTCAGACCCGACTTGTGGAAATGTTACTCCTTGACCAGGTGGTAACAAATTTTGTATACAAAACCCCAACATACTCATGATAATTGTATTCTTACAAATACTTAATAACTGCTTAATATATATTTAATTGTATGAGGTTTTGCAAAAACAATTAACAAAAAGGTTAACAAAAATCGGATCAACTCACATTGCTGTCTTAGATTTTCTGTAAGGGTTTCCTGAGAATTATCTATAATTTACACAAATGCACACGCGTTAGTATAATAACCCATTTTAACATTAGTAATACTCTCCCCGAGACGGTATTCCAACGACTACGTCGGGCAGAACCACGACAGCCGTTACGGAACCCTAAATCAATCGGGCAGCGTATCTAATACGTATCTAGGGTTTATAATACTTACAACGGAGCAGAACTTCACTATTTAGGGGGTATTATACCCGAGTATAATGCACACTATGAGAGAATTACGTTTAGAAAGAAAGATTTGAACGATTTCTGCTGAAACCCGATGCCTGCTACTTATAGTGCCACATTTCAACTTTTACGCGGCCCGCGTAAATGTAGACAAGGGTCTACGCGGCCTGCGTCAAATCCTGGTCAATGCGTAGCTTGGCTGGGTCAGCTTATAGGTCTGCCGGGTGTTGGGCCACGTGGCGGCCCAGGGTTTCGCCATGTTTTAAGTTGTCGCGGCCCGCGTAGGGTTTGAGCTTAGGCTTACGCGGCCCGCCTCAAACCCAAAAACCTGATTTTTAATTATTTTTGTTAATATTTAAGGTATTCGGGGCCCGTTTTCACGTATGGGGTGTATTTTGGGACATATTGGGATATTTTAAAATATATTAGGGTGTCGGAAATAATTCGAGGGTGTCGGTTTTTTTGAGGATTGTTATATCCTCCCCACCTTGTTTTAGAGCTCGTCCTCGAGATCTACTGGAATAGGTGTGGATGTTTCCTTTGCAATATGTCCCAAAATAAACCTCCTATAATATCCAGCCAATCCTAAGAAACTTCTAACCTCGGTTGGTGATTCAGGGGTTTTCCATTTAGTAATCGCCTCGATCTTTTTTGGATCCACATGAATTCCTTCATGATTAACTAAGTGTCCAAGAAACCGTACTTGCTCTAACCAAAACTCGCATTTTGAAAATTTAGCGTAAAGCTTTTCTTTTCTTAATAAACTTAAAAGTGCGTGCAAATGCTTTGTATGATCTTCCTTACTTTTAGAATAAATAAGAATATCATCAATAAAAACAATTATGAATTTATCCAAATATGGCTTACATATTCGGTTCATCATGTCCATAAATGCGGCTGGGGCATTGGTTAAACCAAATGGCATGACAATAAATTCATAATGACCATACCTTGTTCTAAATGCGGTTTTAGGAATGTCCTCTTCCTGTACCTTTAATTGATGATATCCTGACCTTAAATCGATTTTAGAGAAAAATCGAGCTCCTTGTAGTTGGTCGAACATATCATCGATTCTTGGTAATGGGTACCGATTCTTAATCGTGACCTTGTTCAATTCACAGTAATCAATACACATACGCATCGATCCGTCCTTCTTTTTAACGAATAAAATCGGTGCTCCCCACGACGACGAACTTGGCTGTATGAATCTCTTCTCTAATAATTCATCTAACTGTTTCTTTAGTTCCTGCATTTCAGCGGGTGCCAAACGGTAGGGTGCTTTGGCAATTGGTGCTGTTCCTGGTAGCAGGTGAATTCTGAATTCAACTTCTCTGTCTGGCGGTAGTCCTGGTAATTCTTCTAGAAATACATCTGAAAACTGAGATACTACTGGAATATCTTTTAGTTCTTTTCCTTTAGAGTTAGTGATTATAGAAATCAAATACACTATAGATCCTTTTCTTATATAGCTTGCAGTTTTCATCACAGAGATGAATTTCGTGGATCTAGATGGTTTATCACCTTTAATTGTGATCTTTTCACCCTTTGGTGAATTTACTTGAATTGACTTTTGATCTCATAAAATACTGGCTTTGTTAGCTATTAACCAATCCATTCCTAATACAACATCAAATCCTGCCAGATTCATTGGGTAAAGATTTGCAATATACTTTTGGTTTAAAATTTCTACTCTTGCTCCCTGCAAGATTTCAGAAATCCTAACTGTTTCTCCATTAGCTGTCTCTACTAGATACTCTTGTGGTAGTTTAGTTAATGACTTATTGAGAAGTTTGCAAAACGAAGTATTAATAAAACTTTGGTTTGCACCAGAGTCAAATAATACTTTAGCAAAAACATCATTAACTAAAAACGTACCAGCTATCACGTCTGGAATCATCTTGGCTTCATCTGCAGTCAAAACGAATGCTCTAGCATTTTTAGTGTTCCTGTTGTTTGCAGCTGGAGCCAATTTCGGACAGTTTGGCTTGATGTGACATTTTTCTCCACAGTTGAAGCACAGTCCATTACTGGATTTTCTCCTGCAATCTTCTTCCTTGTGTCCTGGCATCTTGCAGAAATTGCAAAGAGTGGAGCATTTTCCCGAATGCTTTTTCTTGCAGACCTTGCAGAATGGTGCAGAGGTAGAACCCATATTCCTACGATTGTAATTCCCAGAACGGAATTATTGGGTAAGCCTTTGGGATAGGTTTCTCCTCTGGTCTTCTTCCCTAGTACGGATTAATTCATCTGTCAAGGTGTTGGCTAGTTCTACAGCTTCTTCTATAGTTTGAGGTCTAGCTGCCTTGACTACATGCCTAATTTCTCCAATTAATCCCCATATATAACGGGAGATTAATACTGGTTCAGGTGATGCAAGGGTTGGTACTATTCTAGCATATTCAAAGAATGTAGTAGTATAACCCTTACTATCTACCCCGATCATTCTTAAGTTTAGAAACTTATTCGCTATCTGTTCCTTTTCATTGGGAGGGCAGAATTTCCTTTCTACCATATTTTTAAATTCTTCCCATTCCATGTTGTATACCTTATCACTTCCTCTTGATTGGAGGACAGTGTTCCACCATTCTAAAGCTGAGTTCTTAAACAGGTTAGAAGCAAACATTATCTTATCTTCTTCAGCACACTTGCTTATTTTTAAAACAGCCTCAGTCTTTTCTATCCAGCGTAGAGCTGCAATGGGTCCTTCATTGCCCGAGAATTCTATTGGTTTGCAGGACCAGAATTCTTTGTAAGAACAACCATAAGGCATGGTTCTTCTTCTTTTAGGAATGGGCGCTTGAAGTACAGGTCCATTGTTCACGCTGTGTTCTGGTTCAATTGGTCGCTTACTGCTATGTTTACTTTTATTATTCGCTTCTTGAACCGTTTGAATAATAAATGGCATTGCATCTATAATTCCTTGTGCTACTATGTGTTGGATAGCACTATTATCCACTTGGTTTCCATTGTTATTGATGCTTGGATTCTCATTAACCAAGTTAATGTTACTCTGGTTATCGTTATTCAGATTTCCTTGATTTCCTTCGTCGGCCATCTGAATTTAAACATTTACCCCGTATTAATGTCACAAAATAATATTTAATATAGTCAATCACATGACACGCATTTTGGTCAAAAGCGTCGATCATTGCGACTTACTCTATTCATATACTATGCATCTATTACACACCAGTACTGAAATAAAAATTACAATACCGACTGAAATTTAAAATTACACTACTAGTAATAGGCATCCGTATATTTTTTTTTTCATACACATACACACATTTATTATATTATTTTATTATTATTATTACTACTACCGTCTCCATTCTCACATTCACGGATATGGATTCATCCAGAAATCCATATTGCGTTCGTCATACTTCCAGACGAGTCGCTCTCCCACCTGTCTCATTCGTTCACTATTCTCTAAAATTTCCTCACCAAATGTCCTAAGTTCTTGTACGTTTTCTGCACTCATTGGGGGTGCAGGTTCCTGGTACGGAGGTGTAGGTGCCTGGAATCGGTAAGGATCTTCTAAAATCTCCCTAATGTATTCATCGTGGTAATAGGGATCTAAAGGATCCAAACCTGGGTAGGCTCCTATGTTCTGCATGGGTGTGTCTTCATGTATCGGGTAGCGTTGCACATAGTCCCTAACATCATCCCACCAGGTAGGCTCCTATTTTATTTTAGGTAACTTTATTTTAGGTGTCTTCATCTAAAGGATCCAAACCTGGGTAGGCTCCTATTTTATTTTAGGTAACTTTATTACCACTTTTCCAAGCCTTCAGTGCTGTCCAGCTGGCTTCTATTTGGCTTTCACAATTTGTTACCTGAAACGCGTTTTAAAAACATTTGTCAGTGGGAAATACTGGTAAGTGAATCCCAATTTAATCAAGATTAAATAAAACCCATTGTACAGTATTGAGGGCGATCTCGCAATTACATTTGTTTCCAAGTTATATCAATTAACATCCATGGTACTGTCAGACCCGACTTGTGGAAATGTTACTCCTTGACCAGGTGGTAACAAATTTTGTATACAAAACCCCAACATACTCATGATAATTGTATTCTTACAAATACTCAATAACTGCTTAATATATATTTAATTGTATGAGGTTTTGCAAAAACAATTAACAAAAAGGTTAACAAAAAGCGGATCAACTCACATTGCTGTCTTAGATTTTCTGTAAGGGTTTCCTGAGAATTATCTATAATTTACACAAATGCACACGCGTTAGTATAATAACCCATTTTAACATTAGTAATACTCTCCCCGAGACGGCATTCCAACGACTACGTCGGGCAGAACCACGACAGCCGTTACGGAACCCTAAATCAATCGGGCAGCGTATCTAATACGTATCCAGGGTTTATAATACTTACAACGGAGCAGAACTTCGCTATTTAGGGGGTATTAGACCCGAGTATAATGCACACTATGAGAGAATTACGTTTAGAAAGAAAGATTTGAACGATTTCTGCTGAAACCCGATGCCTGCTACTTATAGTGCCACATTTCAACTTTTACGCGACCCGCGTAAATGTAGACAAGGGTCTATGCGGCCCGCGTCAAATCCTGGTCAACGCGTAGCTTGGCTTGGTCAGCTTATAGGTCTGCCGGGTGTTGGGCCACATGGCGGCCCAGGGTTTCGCCATGTTTTAAGTTGTCGCGGCTCGCGTAGGGTTTGAGCTTAGGCTTACGCGGCCCGCCTCAAACCCAAAAACCTGATTTTTAATTATTTTTGTTAATATTTATGGTATTCGGGGCCCGTTTTCACGTATGGGGTGTATTTTGGGACATATTGGGATATTTTAAAATATATTAGGGTGTCGGAAATAATTCGAGGGTGTCGGTTTTCTTGAGGATTGTTATACGGTCCCATCTACATACCATAAATGTGTAAAGCTCCCTACTCCATGGGGTGTGGTAAAGATTGAAAGTGACCAACAGGAAGCTAAAAATTATTACACTTCAATGAAGCCAGCCTCAAGACCTAGGGAGCAATAGCAATTAAAGTATCCTCCAAGAGATGTCCTGGAGGCTAGAGAACAAGATGTCAAGGATATCCTGATGGATCCTCGGGATCCTGAATCCAAAGTTTTTATTGGATCCGGGATCCTCAACAATATTGAAGAGGATCCAGTATCCTTCCTAAAGAGAAGAAAAACTACCTTTGCCTGGAAGCATGAAGACATGACAGGTATTTCCAAAGATATTATCACTCATAAACTTGGCATTGACATGTCATTCAAACCCATACATCAAAAGAGGAGGAAGTTTGCACCTGAGAGGAACGCCATCATCCAGAAGGAGGTAGATAAGCTGCTCAGAGCAGGTATGATTAGAGAGGTTAAGTATCCAAGGTGGTTAGCCAATGTGGTTGTTGTTCAAAAGAAAAATGGAAAGTGGAGGGTATGTGTCGATTTTACTGATTTAAACAAGGCATGTCCTAAGGATCCTTTCCCATTACCCCACATTGACTCCATGGTGGATGCTATCGCGGGTCATGAGTTGTTGACTTTCATGGACGCTTCATCTGGATTTAGAGTTGGGAATGTCGGAATTGTCTAAACTATACAACCTTGTGAGCCACGGTTCACATCGCTTTTTATTCAAACACAAACCCGGTGAAGAACACCCAATCCTCAAGACCACCAAAAATGACACCAACTGGAAGAAGCGTTTTTTCTTCGTTAGGAGGGATTCTATCCCGGATGGGAAGGATCTCCCCTTAAAGTGGACCACTCATGGTAGGATAGAGGATCCTTATAGAAGGATCATAGGATAACCCTGTTTCTGTTGAGGATCACTAACATCTTTTTGTTTCTTTTGTGCAGCTATCTCTGTTTCTCATATCATTTCATCACCTGCAACGAAGGAGAGGATCGTTGCTTTCTGGAATCTTGATCCTGCAGTAAGATCATTTCAAGCAAACACCAAGGATTCTCAAGAAGTATCCTCAGGCTCAGTTACAATGTCAAGTAAGTATCCAAGTTTATATATGGTTAAATGTTTAAATGAAAATAAAACAAGAATACTTATCTGTTGTTTTATATGGATAGGCGCTGGAAAACCCTCGAAGTCAGCCTCCCGCTTTAATGTCAGTGATCTCAGCACTGTGGCTCCCAGGTCTGGGAGGAAGAAGACTGCTGCTAGCCCAAGCACTCTAGTCCCCAAGCCTGTCACCTCCAAGGGGGGAAAGAAGAGGAAGGCCACTGAAGCTGACAATCTTGAAGGCCTGCCCCTCATCCACCACCAGTTTCAGGAATACTTTGCTGATGTAAGGATCACCAACTTTGCTTCATTATCCTGCCCACTTGAGGATCACGGATCCTGAACTTTACCTTGTCTTTTTGCAGAAATTCGCCGAGATCGAAATGCTCTTCGATGCATACGTTGAAGAGACTGAGCAGAAGCATTTGGAGTTCCAGAAATTCTTCCTGGCCAAGGATGAGACTATATCTCGCCTTGAGAAGGATCTCGCTCTGGCAAAGCAGCAGGTGATCATGGCCCAGATAAATGCTGATCATGAGAAGCATGAGGTGCTGGAGGATGCTAAAGTCTCTGCTGCCATCACCATGTACAAAATCAAGCTGCAAATGGCCCAGGAGGCTGAGGATCCTGACTTCGACAGGACCACTTGGGACCAGAAGGGCTGGAAGGCGAAGCTGGCTGAGCTAGATGATGAGGAGGAGGCTACTGAGGTCTTGGCGATTGAGGCAAGTGGCAGCGGGAAGGATCAAGCTGGTGGTGCTGATGCTGGTGGTGATGCAGCCAAGGTGTGAGCTACAGAAATGGGCGATGATGGTTATTTCTAGACGTGGCCAGAGCCCATTTTTTTAGGATTTGGTAGTGGTTTTTTGGTTATGATGTTTTAAACAATGCTGGGTTGTAATAACTAAACAATAGCTATTAGGGTTGAGGATCATGGATCCTTTGAACAATAGGTAGGATAATAGGTGGTGGATGGATCCTCTGTTTGGGGGATGAAACCACTTGTTATCCTGCCATCTTTCATTTCCTGCACTTTCAAGACCTGTTAACAATGGACACCCTTTGCCAACCCAAGTGGACGGGCCACGTTTTGCTGGTAGAAGCTTGGGTTGGCAATTTTGACAACCTTTAAGGGTTTAACATTTTGTGAATAAATAAAACTTTAATCTTTTGGCTATTTCTTGTGTTGTTATTCTTGTTAATTCTTCATTTTTCAACTGTTGTGATATACTTTCTTTGAATTCATAAGTAAAGAATAAAGGTTTAATAAATAATGTCAAAAAGTTTTAGGATATGATCAAGGATCAAATATCCTATAATCGATAAATTCAAAAAAGTAGTATAGTTTAAGGATCATAAATCCTGTTGTCAAAGGATAAGGGTCACTTAGATAAATAAAGGATAAAATCAAAGTGATCAAGGATCATACCTGAGAATCCAAGTTAGGATCATAAACCTTTAACATTCACAATCAGGATAACCAAAAGACAAACCTTAGTAAAAGGTAAGGATCAAGGATCCTTGGCTGTTTAACTTCAAAAACCTGAAATAGAACATAACTTGGGACTAAGCCATTATAAGAAAAGAGTTAGCAACTGGGGACAAGCCCAACAATTCTGGGGACAAGCCCAATATACTGGGGACAAGCCCAAAAAACTGGGGACAAGCCCAAAAAAACTATGGACAAGCCCAAAAAACTAGGGACAAGCCCAAAGGATCTTGTGTAAACTGGAGTATGGCCCTCACTGGCGACTATCCAAACTTAGTGACATGAAAATGCCAAAACCTTAGCTAACGTGAAAACGTTAGAAACCTTAGGAACGGATGTATGGTACGTCAACCATTATACGTAGGATCCTGGATACAGCCAGTACAATGAAATTGTCAGCCCCTAAAGTGAGTACTGGTCCCATTGCCATGAACTGTACCAGGATCATCGTGCGCTGCTGGCGATACTGGGGACAAGCCCAAAAAACTGGGGACTAGCCCAAATAACTGGGGTCAAGCCCAAAAAACTGGGGTCAAGCCCAAATAACTGGATACTTCTGTAGATACTCAACCCTTTGTCAAGGATATATGAACCTTTTGCAAAACTCAGAATTAAGTGAAAGAAGGATAAAGGATGCAGGATCCTTTCCCTTGTATATATGATAACTAAGGAATGAAATAGTTTGAGATTAGATCATTACCAAAATGAGGATCATCCATCCTCTGAGGATCCTTCAAGGATGTGGATCATGAATATTGCTAAGGATCACAAATCCTTATCACATGAAGTATTTCTTCAGGTGGACAGCATTCCAAGCTCTTGGTAGCAAATCACCTTCCATTGTTAGCAATCCATATGCCCCCTTTCCTGCCTCAGCTTCAATAAGGTAGGGGCCTTCCCACTTTGGTGCCAACTTTCCATCAGCAGGATTTGTGGTATTCTGAAATGCTTTCCTCAATACCATATCACCAACTTGGAATTTCCTGATCCTGACATTTTTGTTGTAGGCTCCAGCCATCCTTTGTTGATAACTAGCCATCCTTATCCTTGCCAAATCCCTGAGTTCTTCTATAGTATCTAAGTCTTGAACCAAGTTTTCAGCATTTCTTTCAGGATCACGAATGCTTGTTCTTGCAGTAGAAACCACCATCTCTGTAGGGATCACTGATTCTGCCCCAAATACCAAAGAGAATGGAGTTTGGCCAGTAGCATTCTTGGGAGTTGTCCTATCAGCCCATTGTACATAAGGTAGTTCTTCTGCCCACTTTCCTTTCTTGGATCCAAGCTTCTTCTTCAAGTTGTTGATGATGATCTTGTTGGATGATTCTGCTTGACCATTAGCTTGTGGGTGGACTGGTGTTGATGTTATCATCTTAATCCCCCAACTGTCACAAAAGTTAGTAGTTCTACTCCCAATAAATTGGGATCCATTATCACAAACAATTTCAGAAGGGATACCAAATCTAGTAATAATATTTTTTTGATAAAGGATATCACTTCTTTTTCTCTGACTTGAGCAAAGGCTTCAGCCTCTATCCACTTGCAGAAGTAATCAGTCATGGCAAGTGTTTTGGTCAAAAATTACCGAAGCAATTAAGTGATCAAATTAGTTAAGTGAGGTAGTGTGCTAGAAATATGTGTTGAAAATATTTTGATTAAGCTGTATCTATGATCAAACAATGAGCAAAAAATGTAAGGGGTGACACGAGATATACGAGGAAAGCCCTTGATCAATCTAGATCGTCGGCACAAAACCTCGGGAGCTGACAATCGCAGCTGCCTTGTTCTTCTATTGCTTCAAATATCAGGATACAGTGCAGGATGTGATGCGGATCAACTAGGTGTTACAAGGTAATTCGAGTACAAGTGTTTGTGTGTAGTGATTGCTAGAGAAAGAGAGTATAAGTGAAATTGCGTGCCTTAATCTGATCCGATCCATCTATTTATAGTAAAAGAAATTTAACAAACTACCCTATTAAACCGGGATTCGGTGGATATTCCCCATACGAACGTTGTAGACCTGGTCTTTCGGGCTCAACGTCTCTCATATAACTGGTTTGCCCGAGTCTTAAGGAGAAGAGGTCCACTTTACCGTTAGTGACCCACAGCTTCTAACCTGCACGTGGTTTAATTTAGTTAATACCAGGATATCGCACCAGGATGTTACCAATACCCTGATCCGGTATCTTGATCACAAGTAAACAATCAAAAGCAGAATATTAGTCAGGATATATACGCTCAGAAAATGACCCATAACAATTGTCCCCAAATATATCTGTTGGTATACCAATCCAACGGATATATTTCAAAAACCCTGTCTCGCGAATCGAGGCAATTAAATCGAAATGACGGTCAAGATTGCACTATACAACTTCCAACGCGCTTTTCACTCGATGGACATCTACAACGCTCCTATATCTTCTCTCTTTTTGTTTGAGAAGCAGATATCATCAACAGAATCTCCAGGTAATCACTTATCCCTTCCACGTTTTCTGTTAACTTTAGTCTTCCTCCGATGGCTACTGTAGCCCATTCTCAGACCGGTGAATCGTCGGAATCCTTCGTTCAGCAAAACCTTCTCAAAAATCCCGAGAAGGAGATCTGTGCTTTTGATAACGCAGACATTGCGGTGTTGAGAGCCTCCGGCGCTTTCCCCGATGGCACGATTTTTAGACCATTTGATCAAACAATTCGATCAGATGTTTCTTCTACTGATTGGGTCTGTTTTCCAGCATACCCTTTCTCGCTAGGTCTTCGGTATCCATTTCCCGAATTCATGATGCAATTCTTCCGGACGACCGGTATTTCCTTTGCCCAAACCATGCCCATGGTCTGGAGAGTATTAATCTTGCTCAACCAAATTAAAAACCTTCACTATCCCGACCTCTGCATCGAAGATATGCCAATCGCTTACCGCCTCCGATCCCACGGTTCCAGTCGGTTCCTGCTCTTTTCAACTTCCAGCAAACCGCTTATTCTTAAAGCCACCATAAACGAAGATGGATGGCAACACAAGTTCTTCTTCGTCAAACGAGACTCCATTCATGAGGGTGCTAGTCTTCCGGTGGAGTGGTTAACCACCGGTAGGATCATGAATGTCCCCATGTACATCTAGACTTCTATCTTGTGGTAATATCTTCTTATTTGATCTTTTCGCAGTGAATTTTAAGGAAGTAGCTCCTCCTACTGCGGAATCAGAAAAAAGAATCGAAGCAGTTTACCAATTGCCTGCAAGTGACATGAGTTTTACCACACATATCCCGAGTTCCAGCCAATATTCATCATCCAAAATGTCTGGTAAGAGTTACTTTTGAAATGACTAATTAACGTAATATAATATAAAGAAGAGTAATAAGGATGTAGAACTTTTCCCTTCATGCAGCACCAGCCAAGATCCCTGAGGTTTTCGACCTTGATGAGCTGGACAGTTATTCTGATCAGGTCCAGATCAAGAAGGAACCTAGTCCCAAGGCTACGGCCTCATCCAAGCCCAGCAGCTCCAAGGCCATCATCATTCCCAAACCTTCGCCAGCTACTAAGCCCCGGAGTTCAAGTTCTCGTAAAAGGAAAGAGCCTGATTCTCCTGTTATCTCTGATACATTCCCCTATGAGAATCACGGGTTCATTGAGGCAAGCGGATTCATGACTTCTTTTCTCAACCAGGTTAATATCCTTGAGCCATATCCTGCACCTTATACCTGTCCTCTTACTTTGCAGGGTCTCGAACGTCTGGTTCATTTATATCAAGAATCATGTGGGCTCAACAAGACGCTTGAATCCAAGTTGAAGAAAGCCGAGGTTACCATCTCCGATCAGGGTATGATTGCAGCCGCCATGTCTTGGCATTACGAGGACAAGTTCAAGGCTATGACCCAAGAACACCAGGCCGCCCTCAACAAAGCTGCTCTCCAGGCCCAAGCCGATCTTGATGCTGCCCATGCTCAACACGAACAGGATATGATCAGCTACCGGGAAAGCCTTAAAAGTTCCGTCATCACTTCCCTTCTCCAGGCCAGGCTAAAGATGGCCCACGAATCCAAAGCATTGGGCTTCGAATGCCCTTCTTGGGACATCAATGCTTGGGAAACAAAGCTAAGGAGTCTCGGCGGCACTTCTGCTAAACCTGCAGCTGAAGGATCTTCAAAGGCAGTCGAAAAACCAACTGATGCTGAGAGGGATGCTCAGGTTGATCCCGAGACGGACGCTGTTGAAAATGCCACGAACGAAGAAGGCGCTGCCTCCTAAAACTTATTTCCCTTAAATTTGAGAGTTATGCTTATTTGAACAATTTTATTTTCTTTTTCCGTTGAACCATTTTATTTCCTGTATTAAAACAATTCGATGACCAAGGGTGGATGGGTCCTAGATTTTAGGACGAAGCCTTTGGTTATCGGCTGGCATCGTTTATTTTTAAATAATACCACCTTCTGACTTATTTGTTGTTGCCTTCTAATTTCTGTCATGCATTTCTTAGTTTAGATTTTAGCTTTGCAAAATTTGTGCAACTATCTTTTGAAAATATCATGATCAATATACTCAGTGATATCTTATGAAGACTTTTATCAAATAGAATTTCTCAAAATCCAAACAATTTTAGACAAAATTTCTAAAGTATAAAAGATAGTCTATTTTCCAAAACCTGTTTTGATAATACTTGTTTGATCAGAGTATTAATTTTCAACCCAAGTATCATCTCCCAAATATTCCAATCAAATATCCCGAAACGTATCCCAAAAACACATTTTGAAGACATATCCTAAAGATGTATCCTTATCAGGATATTTTGAGCCTTAAACAGAGTTAAACAATTCATGTAAGGTTCACAAAGGAAATATCATACCAGGAATTGAGTGTAACCCTAGTATTAAACTCCAACCCTTTTTACGACTTCTCCTACTAAGATGTCCCCAGTCCGAGACACTCAGCCCAATTTTGATCTTTTGAGCTTCACACAATTGCTTTAGAAGGAATGTCCCCTGTGCATGAAGTCTATAAACACTTAGAAAATTTTTTAATATCAGTTCCAACTGTTTTGACAATTCTTGTATTACAGGGGTAAAACCCAAAAATATACTGGAGATAATCCTTAGTACCCTGGGGAAAATCCCAAATTTTCATGCGCTACAGGCGGGAGTGTATAAACTCCAAGACTTAGAAAGGTGATAACCTTTAAACCTTAGAGAGTATGAAAATACCCTTTCATGAGAGAGGGTGATCAATCCTCATATACCTTTAGGATTCAGGATATAGCCAACAGTAACGAAATTGTCAGCCACTTTTACATGAACTGGTCCCGCCACCTTGAACTATTCCCGAATAACTTGCGCTCCAGGCGGGGTGTTTAAACCCAATTCGGAAGAAAGGTGAATACCTTTAAACCTGTGAAGGGATCAGGATCCCTTAGACGTGAGAGAGGGGGCCAATCCTCTAATCTTCTGAAGTATCCTGAATTTATATCCTGGAGCTATATCTCGAAGCATATACTGCAAAATAACTCTAAGCTAAGGTGGGTGTTAGCCTGGCTAACACCCCTCCGATGCTTAAGTCAGTAATGGGTTCAAAACAATAAATAATATTAAAATTTAATAAAAGAGACAGAATCCATACCATCCTGAGTTAGAATCTAAATTCCATACTCACTTGAAATAGAGTTTTAGATGTATAGCATTCCAGGATCTCGGTAGCATATCCCCCTCCATATTCTTGAGTCGGTATGCTCCTTTTCCTGATTCTGAATCAACCTCATAGGGTCCTTCCCATTTTGGAGCCAACTTTCCATCAGGAGGATTAGTAGTATTCTGAAAAGCCTTTCTCAATACCCAATCTCCAACTTGAAATCTTCTAGTCCTTATATTCTTGTTATATGCTTTAGATATCCTCTGTTGATATGCAGCCATCCTTAGCCTTGCTGCGTCTCTTGTCTCATCAATAGTATCCAGTTCCTGGCATAGGACTTCAGGATTCTGCTCAGGATCCCGGAGGTTGGATCTCGCTGTAGGTATCACCATTTCTGTCGGGATCACCGCTTCTGCTCCAAACACCAAGGAAAACGGGGTTTGGTCAGTTGCACTTTTCACTGTCGTCCTATCAGCCCACAAAACAAAGGGTAATTCTTCTGCCCATCTTCCTTTCTTAGCCCCTAGTCTCTTTTTCAAGTTGTTGACAATTATCTTGTTTGAGGATTCTGCCTGCCCATTTGCTTGAGGATGTACTGGGGTGGAAGTGATCATTTTGATTCCCCAACTCTTGCAAAAGTCAGTAGTCCTCTTACTTATAAACTGAGATCCATTGTCACAAATTATCTCAGCTGGTACTCCAAACCTAGTCAGGATATTCCTTTTTATGAAGGATACCACTTCCTGATCTCTGACTTGAACAAATGCTTCAGCTTCAACCCAATTAGAGAAATAATCAGTCATAGCTAACATGAAGACTTTTCCTCCTGGAGCTTTTGGCAGTTTTCCTACTATATCCATTCCCCACTTCATGAATGGCCAAGGGGAAGCTATAGGATAAAGTGGCTCGGCCGGCTGATGTAATATATTACTGTGCCTTTGACATGCATCACATCTTCGAGCATATTCTGCAGCATCTTTTCTCATCGTCGGCCAATAATATCCTGTTCTTAACACCTTTGAGAACAATGACCTGCCCCCAGTATGGTTACCACAATCCCCTTCGTGTATATCCTGAAGCACTTCCTTAGTTTCGGGATCCTCTAAGCACCTCAGATATGGTCCTGCAAGAGATTTCTTATACAAAACATTATTTATAATAGTGAATCGTAATACCTTCATTCTAAAGGCCTTAGGATTCTCAACCTTTGGGATGTGTCCTTCCTTGAGATATCTTATAATTGGAATCATCCAGGACTTGGGATCCTTCTCAGGATACTCATCAGGATCCTGAATACTTAGTACTTCCTTATCCTGAGGATTCGTCGCAGGATATAAGATATGTAACATTGGTATTCGGGTTCCTTCCGGTATCCTGACTGATTATCCTAGATTCGCCAAGGCATCAGCTTCAACATTATCCTCTCTTGGCACCTGTTCAAGTGTGAAAATATCGAAATATCCTGCTAATTTTTTGAGAATTTCGAGATACTCGATTAACTTCTCACCTTTAACTGCATAGGATCCATTAAAATGATTAGTGATTAACAAGGAGTCAACATATACTTGCAAATTCTTGATACTCATATTTTTAGCCAACTCTAATCCTGCAATTAAAGCCTCATATTCTGCTTCATTATTAGTAGCATGAAATACACACCTAACAGCCTGGGGTAATATGTCCCCCTGTGGCGATTTTAGTAGTATACCTAAACCTACACCTCTTACATTAGATGCACCATCAGTATATAATGTCCAGGATTCTAAGTTTTCTCCTAGCTGCTGTACTTCTAAGTCTACTTCATTTTGAATGTCACTACTGAAATCAGCCACAAAGTCTGCTAGAGCCTGAGACTTTATAGCATTTCTAGGTTCATATACTAGATCAAAGGCACTTAATTTTACTGACCACTTAGCCATCCTACCTGACATTTCGGGTTTCCTAAGCACATTTTTAACATGATAATTAGTTTTAACATGAATCCTATGTGTCTCAAAATAATGTCTAAGTTTTGTTGATGCCATAACTAGGGCTAATATCATTTTCTCTAAGTGAGAATACCTAGTTTCAGCATCTAATAAATTTTTACTAACATAATAAACAGGATACTGCTGACCTTCATGATCCTTTACAAGGACAGCACTTAATGCATTCCCTGATACTGCAAGATACAGGGATAATGGTTCGCCATCCTCAGGCTTCATCAATAAGGGTGCGGTTGAAAGATACTGCTTCAAATCCTGCAAGGCTGCTTCATGCTTTGCTCCCCATTCGAACTTCTTATTCTTCTTGAGGATATCATAAAATTCCTTGCACTTTTCCGAGGATCTTGAAATAAATCTGTTCAATGCTGCTACTCGGCCTGTTAACCGTTGAACATCCTTCATATTTGAAGGTGACTTAATATCCAAGATAGCTTTAATCTGCTCCGGGCTTGCCTCTATCCCTCTTTTAGTCACCATATATCCTAGAAACTTTCCTGCCCCCACTCCGAAATGGCACTTAGCAGGATTTAGCTTCATGTTATACTGATCCAGGATATCAAATGCTCCCTTGATATCCTGGAGGTGATCCTCAGCCTTTTTAGACTTTACTACCATGTCGTCGATGTATACCTCCATAGTGTCCCCCAGCTTGTCTTTAAACATCATGTTCACTAATCTCTGATATGCTGCACCTGCATTTTTCAAACCAAAGGGCATAGCAGTATAACAATAAATACCCGTGGGTGTCATGAAAGCAGTATCCTCCTGATCAGAGGGTTCCATTTGGATTTGCTGAAATCCTGAAGAGGCATCCATGAAGGTTAACATCTCGTGGCCAGCGGTAGCATCCACCATTGAATCAATATGAGGTAGAGGAAACGGGTCTTTGGGACAAGCTTTATTCAAGTCGGTGTAATCCACACATACTCTCCATTTCCCGTTTTTCTTTTGCACCACAACCACATTAGCCAGCCATTTGGGAAACTTCACTTCCCTAATCATCTTGCTCTTTAGTAGCCTTTCAAATTCCTCTTGGATGATTATATTTCGTTCTGAAGCAAATTTCTTTCTCTTTTGTTGGACAGGCTTGAATGACCTGTCAATACCAAGCTTATGTGTTATAATATCCTTGGAAATACCTGTCATATCCTCGTGCTTCCACGCGAACGTTGACATCCTTGTTAGGGCATGAATTTTATGCTAAGGATCATCTATCCTGAGACTGGGCATGGATCACGGATCCTTAATGGATGATGCAGAGAGTCTAAGGATCCAGAGTCTGAGGATCACGAGTCTGAGGATCCAGGATCCTTAACAGAACTTATGTTTTGTTACAATTGTCACGTTTTTAATGCTTATACACAGGTAATGGACGTAGTGGACTCATTCTTAGCTGGAATTTCGGGGAATATTCGTTCATATGGCACATGTTTGATAAAATATAACCGTTATGATGATCATGGGCCACCTCCACCTTTTTAGGAAAGTTGGTTTCTTGATATTTGGCTATCTTTTAAGGGGAAAACAACTCATTTTAGGAATAATTCGAGTTTAACACACACAAACACATAATTATCTGCAAACACTTAGCAAAAACAACACACTTACATTAGCAATTCAATATATTGAGCTTGTTTTCTTCCGAAGTTGTACAAGGATCATTATTGTTTTTCCAATATATTTGGTGATCGGTAGTTTCCATCACCCGAGGTTTTTTATGCCGGAGATCTTCTAAATATCAAGGGCTTTTTCCTCGTATAAATCTCGGTGTTCATCGTTGATTTCATATACTTGTCGTTCATACAATTAACCAAGCATCATACCTCACAAAATCAGATTTGGTTGCATTATCCTTGTGTGATTTTTGACCAAAACAGTTTGGCGCCCACCGTGGGGCAATTGGTGCTTCAATTCTGAGAAATTTTGTTCATTTCATTCATTTCGGTTCATTACCTTCAACCACATGGCTTCTCAGGGAAAAACTACTCCAAGTTCCATGTCGGCGGTTTCCTCATCACATGGCATTCCACCATTGCATCATCTTCCCCCTGCATTCCAGAAGAATGCTTCGAAGAAGACAACCCCGTTTTCACAAAACCAACTGTTGTTTCTTCCTCTACACTTACTAACAGTGATCTTTATGCTTTGATTTTGCAGATGAGAGGACACATGCAACAATAGGACCAAACTAATGGCAGGATCCTTCACGAAATTGATAAAATCAGCAGATGATCACTCCCCTTTGATGCTGAGGTCGCTGAATTTCGACACTCAGGTCATAACTTCCTGGCACTTTGCAGCTCCAGATGTCCAATACCATGGTGGATCGACAGGAATGCGTTCTGGATCATCGGCAATGTCTCAGGCTCAAGGATCCTCTTTCCAGCCTTCAGGATCCTCATTTCAGCATCAGGGATTCTTCACCAGTTTAGGAGAATGCATGGGGACGCAGCCAATTCAAGGATCCTCTCAGGTTCAAGGATCCTATCAGGTTCAAGGATCCTCTCAGGTTCAAGGATCCTCTCAGGTTCAAGGATCCTCTCAGGTTCAAGGATCCTCCTTCCAGGTTCAAGGATCCTCATCTCAGGTTTCCGGATCCATGGATTATCCTCCAAGACCTTCATTCACAGCACATCAAGGATCCAACATCTTCTTGGATCAAGGATACTTAAGGAGTGTGCAACCCGGAAGTTTAGATGTTCATCTAGGAGACT
>JARYGA010033523.1:0-28551 GCA_030545235.1 Helianthus tuberosus
ATCACAAATTTTTTCATTAGCTTGTTCAGTTGTTGTTCCAAATCATTGTTATCTCAACTTACTTTGGGTTCTGATGAACCAGAGCTCCCATCAGAATTGCAGCCATTAAACATACATTAGCCACTTCCTCTTCTTCATCAGAATAGTCATCTGTTAGCCAGGTATCTGTACCTGCTATTAGACTGTGTGAGGACCGTTTTCGTACTCCTGAATGCTCTGACCGGCTAATACGACTCCATATCTTGTGTGGAATCCGAGTATGAAGGTGACATGCACAAGAACAAGCTAATTAAACTGGTTTCTATTGATTATTTGAAAGTACAAAACTGTGAAACCAAATGGACAGAGTTTCCCATCTGTTCCACCAAAAGATACAAATGACAAGACCTGACCACCTATTTATAGGCATCACCCATTCGCATACCGTCTGGAATGAATGTGTTCAGTTCGTACGAAGTGGTCTTGAACGAGTGAGATGTCCATTCGTATGAATGTGCCATTCGTACGAACTGGTTTTTACATTACAAAACCGTCTTGTCTAATCTACAAACCTATACAATCAACGATGACTCGATACATTAACAATTATGAACGTGATTGACGGAATCAATAGACATAGTGCATTCAAAGACTCCCCGTTGGATATTGTTGCAGTCAATCTTTATCGTAGCTAATTTTTATAATCTTCTGAGTCTCCATAAATCTTCGGTATTTCTTAATAAATCTTCGGTATTTCTTAATCACAGACTCCCCCTTACATCTTGATTCCCTCTTAGATCAGACTATCTCATAGCAATCTCCCCCTTGCTTTAAACAATCTGTTTTTGACAATTTAGAATCACTTGTAAGAATCATTTGTGAGCTTCCTTTATGTGTTGACATTGAAAATCAAGCTCCCTTTATCAAACAACTACCTGATATACAACTATAGACATTATATTTGACTTTAAAGCACAATTATCTTTATTAACCCTCACAGATAATCAAGTTCAAATTAATGAGCTTGACTATCCAATTATCTACCAAGTCCAAATTAATGACCTTGGTTGACAATTTCAAACAACTAATTAAATTTTCGTTTTCAAAATTCAAGTTTCAAATTTATGAACTTGTTATTTCAAGACATGTTCAGCATACTTAGATTTTGAAATTCAGCTTTCCAACATCGGCTGTCAAAGCATAAAATGAAATAAAATCTTTTTGAATTTTACAAAATTTATACTAAAACACACTTAAAATCTTTTTGAAATTTTATGTGAAATGAAATGCAACAACAAAATATTAATACGCATATTTTGTCGAGTTGTGTTAGAGGATCATACCCGTTTTTGACAAATCACATGCACCATTGATCTACATAAACTTTAAGTTTTAAACAATTCACTTAAATTGTCAGTATATTGATCCACCTAAATTTTCACACAAACTTCAATTGATTCAAGATACGAGATTAGTGTTTTAAGAACTAACTTCAATGCGTGTCCCACCTCTGAATATACTTCCATATCAAGATTCCCTGAATTCAGTCTTACAGGTGAATATACCTAAATGATATCTGTCTCTGGGCTAGTGCGAGGCCTTGAGAGCTCAGATTAGAACTACCATTCAGACAAAGAGATTAAGGCTCGACTTTAAGGTATGTTCCACTTAGGAATCTTTCTGCACTTGATTTATATCTTTCGATATGTTCAATGTTATGCAGTGTAGGGGTTTAAGCGCGAAAGTATTATACAAGATCTAGGTCATTGCGGACGCAAAATCAGAAGACGAAGTATAATACCCCAGATATCAATAAGTATAAAGACCTAATATCTCATAATCAGACAACCTCTAAAACAAAATTTCGAAGTACTATGCCCGTATATCCGAGAGATGTTCCCCAAATAAGAAAAAAACCCCATTTTTTCCACAAAAAAAACATACATATCTATGCGTTGTGCTTTGGCCAAAGCGGAACGTTTAGGTACAAGGTCAACAGACAAGGTTTGACAGGTTCAGACCTCAACAGACAAGGTCTGACAGGTTCAGACATTGTCTGTTGACTTTACATCTAAGCGTTGCGCTTTGGCCAAAACGCAACGCTTCGATGTGTGTGAATAGACAAGTGGCGTGTGTGAATAGTCTGAGTCTATGAACCTATGAATTAGGCCTCTAGCTGATCTTTTATCACATTTATTATCACACATCTAATCCAAATCTTTTTGAAATGTACTTTAATAAATAGAATTTAATACTTTAAAAGTGGGTTTTCAAGAACTAATAAATAGCATGCATAGCCCTATCTTTTGGAGTCGTAAAGACGTTTAACTTATTTTTTTACTAATCTTTTGGAGTCCTAAAGACGTTTAACTTATTTTTTTACTAATCTCACCACATACACAGACATAGGGAGGTTCAAATATAAATTATTAGATTGCTTAAAGTTAAAATAATAGATATCAAAGTATAGAAAAAAAGGGATGGAGGGGCGTGAGGTGCTTAGATAGTAACAATTAAAATGTGTCACAGAACACAGTCGAGTTTAAAGGATACAAATACTAATACTAACTACACACGTTCTAAGCAAGCATATGTATCAATATATAGTATAGTCTAAGTAAGTACCCAAGTATCAATTCATGGACACTAAGATTTATTAACCTATCTCTTTTGTAATATTTAACCTAAGTAACTTTTAATAATTAAGAAAATAATAAAGAGCTTAAATAATTCAGTTTAATAAACAATGATAGACACTACTAGAAAACATGGTTTTTGCAATGTAATTTTTGGTTACAAAATGGTAGCAATTTCCTTGTTATCACCAGTTTGCTACCGAAAATACTGTGACAAAAACACTCGTGTCAATTGTCCTAATACCACCAAATAGCCACCATTTTTATATTTTGCTACCTTATTTTTACCACCACGAAATTGGTCAAAAATATTTGCCACCGCTTCTATTTGCTACGCTGCGCCATGTTTGCGACCGAGTTGTGACGTGTTTTTATACAATTTAGCCACTGATATTGCCACCATTTAGCCATCGATTTTTGCACTTTTGATACCATTTAGCCGCCGATATTGCCACCATTTAGCCACCATTTTTTACACAATTTGCGAGTTTTGATACCATTTAACCACCATATTGTCACCATTTTTTACACAATTTGCAACCGAGTGGTGACCGCGTTAGTATAGTTATTTGCAACCATTTGCTACCATTTACTGATTACTGGAATATTGGTTTGGTTTGGAATATTGGTTTTTAATTCAGATTTTTTTCTCCCTGCTATTTTCATCAAAATTACATATCAATAAAACTACAAATAATGTAAAAAAAGTCTAATAAAATCCCAAAATTATATAAAACATCTCCTTTTCAAAAGCATATAAAAATTACCAACTAAAACAAAATATAACAAAAATTATCCTAATAAGATAAATATCTAAACATTCAAAAACAAGTGTTTATAGCCTATCTTCGAACTATAGCTATTAACATAGCTTCAATTTGTGACATCCTATCAAGCATAGCATCTTTATCCACCATATCTTTTTCTTTTTTAGCCAACAACCCCGCAATAATTCCATTGAACCTTTCTTTTTCTTCATCTTTTTCCATAACAAGCTCCATGATAACTAAGTTCAACTTTTCAATCTACAAAACAACCAATGAATAGAATCAAGAAATCAGAATTAACGAAAAGTAATAATGGGTTAAGTTGGTTGCAAAGAAAACAAAATACAATTGTGAGATACAATTCAAGTGCTAGAAGCTAAATAGCATGTTCCAGGTTGTTTACATATTAAGAAAGAAATTATACGTAATTTTAAAAACATTTTTTGTATGAAACAACTCGTAAAGAAGGTGTAATCAAATCAATATGAAATTCCTTAACATTCTCCCTAATTTAAGAGCATCAAACCTAACAATAAAAAAAAACATCACAAACCAAACTAACATAATTGAGAGTCCAGGATCCGGCGGGATTAGACGGAAGTTTGGACGGGATAGAACTAATTCGGTAGAATATTATTATTAAGAATGGGGTAGAAGTAGAATGATTCGCCATAAGTTGAATGTTTCATTCATACCGAAAGAGTTTACATTATTTGCAAGCTATTTCTCTAGCATTTCCCCTTAGGGAATCAAAACGTCACCTAAGCTCTCACTAACAACTCCTATATATAGGCAATATTATCCATGTGAATGGGCTTAGAACGAGTGGCTTTGGACAAGTGGACACACCCACTCGTGCGAATGGACAAGTTTCCCTTCGCGCGAAGGACTCCTTCGTGCGAAGGGAACTTTTCAATACAAAACCGAACTTTTCACTCTCATCTATACAATATTCAAAACACGTTCTATCTAACCTATTCGCACAGTGACAGACACATAAAATATCCACTAACAATAATAACAGTGGGAAACGATACAAGTTTACAAAAGTTATTAGTCTAAAAGTATTAAAAATACCATAGGGTCTTCTATGCTATGTACACACGGGTCACTAACATTGCTAACCCGTACACTTTTCCTTTATTCTTGTCCTCAGGTCGTGACCACAAGTCTTTGTCAAATTTGGGTATTTATTACGTTCTTTCCCATATTCTCCACAAGAAAACCTTCATATTTAACCTAATGGGATAAACACATAATTATATTATACAAATTTCATTGTAATAAACTTTGTGTTTCTATTTTGAAATACTTTGTTTAGATTTACTAATCAATTGACTTACACAAGTCTCCTCTGCCCTAGCAGCAACCCATACAAGATTTTATTCTTGAGCATCCCCTTCTGAATCAACGTCCAAAAGTAGTGAACTGCTACAACTTAGATCTTTATCCAATGGTCGACTTCCTTTCCTGCAGTGTGATTGCTTCCACGCTTCATGAGCCGACAATTCACGCCCAAGTTTCTTAGCCTACAAATGTAGAATTTGGAAGTTAATAAAAATGATAATATTGACATGATATATATATATATATATCGAAATGGGATCAGGAGAAAACGCCTAAAAGTGTGAGAACGGATCATGGTTGTACACGTGGCACACGATATAATGAACGGCGAAGGGGCTTTTTCCTTTTATATTCTTTTTTTCAATGCGATTAACAACACCGCTTCATTTTTTGGCGTGTAATATTTTTTTGGCGTTTAGTTAGATTAGATAACGACCTGGCGTTTTATTGTTTTTTTAGATCCGCCTTGATGAATTACTCGTTTTTGTATTACACATTAAATATTTTGGCATTTATGGTGTCCCCAAATTCAATTAGTAATTCTAACTTTATTTCGTCCATCGCGTTCCCAAATTCATTAGGCGTTTTTCTAGATTTCAACAGTTCAATAAACACCATATATGTTATAAAGGCAAATTTCTTGGCATTCATGGCATTTTTAAATTCATTATAATTCATTAGTAATTCAAAAGAGTACTACTAAGACGAAATCAAACAAAAACTAATAGTCTTCTATGGATGGTATTACATCAGAGATGTAACCATCACTTTGTTCATCACTCTCATTAGACTCATCATCATCATCATCTTGTGCATTGGCGTATAACTCCATAATCTCGTCTCGTCTTTGTTGCATCCTATACTTAAATATCATCGCAACGATGGATCTTTCATCATTCGAAGGTGCTAAATCACATAGCTATTCAAGAAGATGTAGTGTATCTGTGTTCGTCTATTGTCAATGAATAATCTAAACTCCAACTGGTAACTTTTGGTAGATCAGTATCGTCAACATCATCATCATCTGTTGGAAATTTTCTCTTTAATTTCTTATTATTGTTCGAGTCCTTTCACAATCGTAAGCCACTGGAATCCCAATGGCCAGAATATCCCTCTGAACGGCTTCATCCATACTAAATATGACCTTGATTGTCTTGACTTTCACCCTTCTCCTGTCAGAGAACTCTAGGACGAAACGTCTCTCTGACCTCTCAAACCTCCATGTAATAACCTGAGCCGTTTTTTTAAGTTGTATGGCGTTTTAGACAATGTATTGCGTGTTTAGTGAATTTGTGGAGTGTTAAGCTTTGTTTACCTATTCTACTTATATAAAGACCATTTTTTTGCGCCAGGTAGATATATGTTTTTTTCGCTAAAAAACATTAGTAATTTTTTTATGTGTATTTTGTGTATCATTTGTCGTGCCATGTAGGATGCATACATATAATGTGACAGGTAATTTTGGCGTTTTGAAAAGATAAATAAATTCAATTACGAAGGCGTGGCTTTTAATATAATAAATGTTAGTAATAAAGTTCATGTCGTTTCAGTTACTGTTTGTAGTTACTCTTTTGTTCAGCTTCATCTGTTAAGGCTGTAACACGTCTCATCTTTTCAAGGTTTGGCGTTTTGTATTTAATGGCATTTAGATAAAGATGACACATAGTTTTATACATTGTTTTAATGGCGTTTAGTTAGTTTTTGGAGTTTTTAATAATAATTGGTTAAAGTAATTTTATTATAAGTTTTGGAGTTTTATATAGCAACAACGTATTTGGCCAGGATTTATTCTAACAGTTTTCATACTATTAGGCGTTTAGTGTTTGTAGCATTTTGGTGTTTCATAAACATTTTTTTCACATAAATAATGTATTTTATCAGTGGAGAATTTGATAACAAACAACAGTAAATGATCCCCCAAAAATAAAAAAATAAAAATGCTAATCCAATTTCTCATCCAAATCTTCACTGTCATCAGTCTCTTCTTCTTGAAGTTTTTGTGCCTTGAACCTTTGAATACGTTAGCTAGATGTCGATTTTCCTACATAACGCCCGTCATTTAGACGAAGTTGATCAGTGGCATCCTGTTTTTTGGTGTGATCTATTGTTGTTTGTTGACATGTTGTTGTAGATCAAAGCCTGTGTAGATGCTATTATCATCATGGAGTCCAAAATAGCATTTACATTGGGATTGATCCTTTCATATCATTTAAATATTCATCAAGAACAAAGCACACAAAATGACATATCACTATCAACAGACTCTTTTTATTGAATATTTGTCCATCGCCTTCAGCAAAATCTTATAAAGATACCCACCTCAGGTAAGAATCCATTCAGTGAAACTTCATGCAAAACAATTGAATATCCAAGAAACGAGGTTTGTAATCCGTTGTTTTTTTAACTATTTGTTGGCGTTTTAAAGTGAGTGGTTTTTAGGAAACATAACATTGTTTTTGGGTGTGATCAATGGATTGTGCAGAGACATTTCTCTTTATAGGATGTTTTTGGCGTGTAGTTTAGGCGTAATTTTATTATAATAAATGCTAGTAATAAAGTAACCGTCGTTTCAGTTACTTTTTGTATTTAATGTTTTATTCAGCTTTATCTGTTAAGGGTGTAAGAATTCCCATCTTCCAAGTTTGGCGTTTTTATAATTCCCATCTTCCAAGATGATAAAATACACTAACACATAAAAAATTACACAGGATAAATAGTTTTTATTATTTGGCGTTTTGTATTTAATGGCTTTTGTGGCATTTTTGGCGTTTTGTAACTAATGAGAGAAATATAGTATTTTATTATTTGAAAAAAAACTACACAAAAGAAAATAAAAAAAAAATTAAAACTGCTCGTCAGAAGGGGCTTTGTCTGAGAAGTATCCATCACTTCCTTCGTCTTCTTCTTCTTCTTCAGAGTCTTCTTCCAGTCTCTCATCCAAGTCATCACTTTTACTTTCATTGGCTTCTTGTTCTTGAAGATTTTGAAGCCTCCATTTGAACATGTCCAGCGTCAATGGCATTTTTATGTTCATGTCTGTGTTCAAACATGTGGCATTGTGTAACTCCTCCAGGAACCCAACCCCCTGCTTGGTCGTGATGTCTTCAACCATGTAGTCTTCCTGCGCTCCGTTGTCACATATAACGGTGACCATGTCTGTTTCTTTATCAAAACGCCATGATGTGATGACTGGGTCCATTTTTGCATTTGCTTTGCTTGGTCCAAATTTTCTAGTTAATCTTCTCATAACTTATGTGTTTCATCACATTCGTTATCAAGAGGGATGCCAAGCGATAGGATACCCCTTTGTACATCCTCTTACATTTTCAAAATTGCTTTGATTGTTTTCACAAACACTCTTCTTCTGTTGTAAAAAACGTATTACGAATCTTTTGATTCTGGGGGTGTATCTCCATGAAACGATGGTTGCCATTTTGAAGTTTTGGTTAAACTTGGCGTTTTGATTAAAGATGGCGTTTTTAGTATGATCAATGGAAGTGATTATGGAAGCGATGGTAACGTCGTTTATATATTGATGTTTTTGGCACGTAGTTTAGGAGGGAATTTCTTCAAGTAAATGTTAATAATTGACTTTCAGTTACTGTTTGTTCCATCTACCTGCTAAGTCCGCAACACGTTTTATTATTAAGCTTTGGCGTTTTTATATTAATGGTGTTCTATTCGTTTTGAATGGCGTTTTTCTCATTTTAGTTTGCCGTTTTGAATTTGACCAGTATGTGACAACCCAAACTTTCAAGGTTAGTGACGTGTAATCTTGTGATCGTAACCCCATTAAACTTAAACGTTTGATAACCCGATTAGATAATCTATTGGAAATTGTTGGGTCGCGTATATGTTGGGCTTTATAACTATACTTTACAAGTACTCACCCTATCGGCCCAAATAGAACTCCTGAGCCCAACATGTCCTTAGTGTACCATGATTGTTCCTTGTGTGTGTATTATTTAACTCGGCCCACTTGTGTATTAGTTAGTAAACATGTGATCGGCCCACTTGTTTTATTTGGTTCTATAATTAAACATACGTAACATGCATATATCTCACAAATTACAACACAACAATACACAACATAATAAAACCCTATTCCCCACTTGTGTGTGCGATGGCATAGCAGACCCCCCTTCTCGTGAATCACTATTCTAGCCGATCATATTGTTAGGTTAGTGATTTCTTTTGCAAGCTATTTGATGTTTATGCTTGGTAGATATTAATAGCGATTAAGTTATACATGATATATGCGAATTGTAAACTGAACCATGTTTATATGGATCTCTATTTGATGATTTGGTATATGTGCGATCTGATGCAGTGAATTATGTATGTATATGGACGTATAAACCTTAATCAGATATGCATGTATTGTGTAAATAATAATGATAATAGACCTGATGTTGTTTAACTGCTTTGTTTGCAACCGAGGCACGGCTAATGTGCATAACAATTAGCAAATTGTTGAAATCTATTAGTATATGTGATGTTAAGTGACGATTATGATGTTTCATGAATATGTATTAGTTATTGATCAAGAAGCCGATAGGGGTGTGGGTTCGATCAACTAACAGCATAGGTGAACACATGTGAATTTTGTGATACTTGAATTGATGGTTGAGCAATTAGGGTGAGTAACCAAGATTTAGGAATATGAAGTGTTAAACAGATTACTTTGGTGGGCTAGCCGCAGACTTGTAGCATGATAACTGAATTTTATGATTTAATGGTAACATACAGGTTCTTAACAAATAAGAGTTGTAAGTGGTTTAGGTAGTTTAAATGATATAGGGTAATCGGCTATTTGATAAATGGAACCAATGAACTATGTGTATTAATATTACAAATGAACAATAGGGGAGACTTCATAGGGTGCAGACTAGGTTGGTTATATTTATGTGGAAATGGGTTACAAGGTTGGGTAATTCTAGAAGTGGGCTGTACACCCAAAGTAGTGGATCATTTGGCTGGGCCTCCGATTATTTGACTAAATAATGTAAACAGTCGGCTAGGCGGGCTACATTTGATTAATTGAAACCAACCACTAGATTAGATGTTTTCCTTGGGTTAGGGAATATTACTGGGCCGGGTAATCAAGGGAGCTGCATTGGGCCAAGTGTGGTGGCCCAGTTAGTTTTCGGATGAGATAGATGCAAACGGTAAAAGGGATGTGATATAACTTCCATGTGATCCAAGTATCCAGTACATATAACAAATATGATGTATGCTAGGGTTAAAGTGTATTACATGATCAACTATTACTTGCTGCATGATATTGTGTGTATATGTTTCATGAGTGCAACTTGAGACGAAATACGTGGCTAGATGTGAATACTTAACTAATTGTTACTGGTAAACCATGATAGGACTTATTTGATCAATTGTAAATCGACTGTAAAACAAGTAACGTAACCTACCGAGCACTCTAAGGTGAGTTCATCTCTTGAGCATGCGTCCCGATGGTTGGGACAGTCAGTGGGTATCCCGGGGAGGGATAGGTCTTTTGGGTAAAACTGGGATATTGAATAATAATCTCACCCTATCATTCTTAAGTCCCATATTTTGTGTTACCGGGGAGGTAACGGGTATTAGTTGGTAGCGCTACTTAGGTTTGGCACCCTCACACTGTACCGGGGAGGACGGTTGTGAACTAATGACCCAGTCATGCCCAGTGTTGTGATAGGAGCACTGGGGAACGGGCAAAACATACATTAGGAGCCGTCTTATTCAGTATCGAGATATTATCAACATTACTTTCGGAACTAAATACAATGGAATAACTAAACACTTGGTAACCAACGTTTTCATAAAACTATGAACTCACCAGCGTTGTCTGATACACTTGTTGCATGCTCGCAGGTCGTTAGATATCTTGGATTTGGGAACTTGTTGTCTGGAGTAGCTGGAGTGGTCATGGGTCGACTGGAAGGATTCATGTGATTGATTATTGACAGTATACATTGGTTTTGAACAATTTAACTTTGGTTTACTATTTGCTTCCGCTAAACATGTTGGTTTCCATTTAAACTTGTGGATGGTATTTTTATTAATAATTGAGGATTTTATTTTGAAACTTGTATGGGTTCAACGTAATTAGTGGCTCGTTGTTGGTACGTCACATGCCTAACATGGACATTCCCTAGGTGGTATTTTGGGGGTGTGACAGTTTGGTATCAGAGCCACTGGTTATAGTGAACTTGGTTTTAAAACGATTTTATAAAACCAGACTATAACCGAACAGTTCTGAAAACAAGAATACGACCATGACACTCAGCTCCAGATAGCAAGGTTCGTCTCTCGTTTACTCATTGCACAGCATAACTAGTGAACACTTACATATGATATGGCATGTGATTGCACGTTTAGCACAACAATATGAATTCATGTATTGCTTGCAAGTGTTAAGTGATTGATAGTGTGGTGTTACCCTAGAGATTCGTGACCCCTGTTTTGTGATATTCTTTGGTTGACATCTGAGTTTGAGGAACCATTTGACATGAGTTAGGAGGAACTGAGATGAGCATGCAAATCACAATATTATTGTGGGTGCACACATAATAATAGTGTGGGGTGCATGTGAGTCCCAGTGAGGCTTAACAAGTGAAAAAGGGGTTCTGTTATATTATTTGATCAATGTGAAACGTAACAAGTCAATAGGAGTCATAGTAGTGATTGTCTCCTACTCGAACATGACCTTTTCACTCCTCTCTTTATCCTTTCGAATCTCGATGCTATCTAGTATTACCTAAACACCCATCTGAACACCCCGCGAACTGGGTAGAACGTTAGGTGCTTGTACGAACGTCCTGGGATGGATGTTGCAACGTCAATGATTGGTCTATACCTTTCTCACTTCTCTTCGTTCGCTGGAACTCAATGTATTGACATCTTAGAGCCCGAAGTGCGATCACTTCTGCAACACTCTGGAAACGTACCGTGTGTTACTCAGTCAACTTGCAAGGACGATGGACAAGAAGATGAGCGTAGTGCCTTACCGACCTCAGTATTTGAACGACCCTGATTACCGGCAACGAACACCAGCGAATTCACTTCAATCGAATCCTTAACCCTATCCAGCGACTCATGGGGGTCAACTCCTATGAATCAATCGGGACATAAGCGATGACAAATGACTATAGAGTGGAATGTGTAACTTCCCACGCAGTGAGTAGTGCCTTAGTACGTGACACGGAACGTGAAAGATGTACCATGTTGGTGAAATGTCACAGGACCCCCTTACAAGCAGCGACATTAAGGGCAATAATCACGGCGACAATGAGGCGCTCGTGACCGTAGCTTACAGTATGAAAACGAAGGTGCCTACGACATGGATTGGCCGTTGTTAAATCAAGACGACACACAACCAAGGGAACGACGACAGTAGTGGAAATTCTTGTAACGAAAACAACAAACACTGGGAACGATGCTCGTGGAAGGGCATTTAGGAATGGCATGGGTGACGCCAGGATAATAGAAACATGGTAGCTAGTATGGGTAGCAAATCGCTTCATCTCTGTTCTGTTTAACCCTGACGCTTCTTGAAGCCGAACCTGTTGTGGAATTGACTAAGGGCAAGATAATCGAAACCTCATAGGTTTGTTGGGATGCAAACTCGACCTTGTGGGACAAGTGTTCAACATCGGCCTTCCTTCTACTACCCCTGATGGTTACAATGCAGTAGTTAGTGTGGATTGGTTATTCAGAAATGGCGCAGACATACTGTGACAACCCTCGTAATTTCCTGTATCCGTACGATTATTTAATGATAATTAAAGTGCTTGGTGATTGTGTTGAATTACTTAACTGTTTCCTGATTTTTGTGTCATGCTTACATGTGCTTGTTAACCTACTAGTCAAGTACAGAAAATTTACTAAAAGGTCCTGAATATTTTCCTAAGTGTTAGGAATTAACTGTGTTACAAAAATATATATATAAGACACCTTACGGAACAATTAAACAATTTAACGGAACAGTATCCGACCGAACAACCGGACATTACCCGGGACACCAAATATTTGTCAAACACATTGTGTTATTATTTCTTGGCTAGTTATGGTCCCCGTATACCATAACACCCCCTAAATATTAACTAACTAATATATGTAAGCAAATACTTGGATTCTAACTTATGATTACCATCCATCATCACAAAGTTACAACCAACCCCCCTCCCCCTAAAACCGATTTCGGTTCCTTATGGACCCACCCCAATATTTGCACCATACTCTCAATCTTGTTCAAGATTTAATCTTATTATTTTAGTGGATTGGTTACTTGCTTTGGTAGCCAAAATATGTGAAGTGTCCTTATAAAGCATGGCTTGAAAGATTACAATCATTCACAATTTTACACACCATCTCCTTCAACTCTCTCTCCCTCATCTCGGTCACCCACAACCGCCCCCATCACCACCACTTCACAACCATCTTCTTCCATTTATCAAGTTCCATTTAAGCTTCAAGGGTGATACAAGAATATTGCACTTGTGGAGCTTCAAAAGGGCTTTGTTCTTGCTTGTTCATCATCATTCTCATCATCTTTTCACCATAGATTCTACCCTAGCCTTGTGCTAGTAGTAAGCTCTTTGTTACACCCTTGTCCATCTTGTATCATGGTTAAAAGTTGTAGTAAAATGCATATGTTAAACACTAAAGTAACAAGAACCAAGAAGATGAACATAAAGCTTTATTAAAGATGAAACATGATGTAATAATGATAGTATGAAGTTGTTTTGATATGTTGCTGATTACTTGTTAATGTTAAATGTTGTTACTGATCGCTAAACATGTTAATGAAACCAATATAACTCGATTTAGAATGTTAAAAGCTAAAAAACAGGAGGCTGTTTGGTGATTATAGCCAACTTCAGTTGGCTGTAACCGGACCTTAATAAAACGAAAAATGTGTTTTCTGAAGTCTAGATTTATGTATTATGAAATGCGGTTCTAATGGCACTGGAATCATAATTTTTGTACTTAATTTACTATTTTTAAAGACCCGTTTTGTAACAGTAGCTCAAGCTGCATTTTTACTGCTGAAAATAAGCGTTCGGGTTTCTGTCATAACTTGTATTCTGTGTAGAGTCAGATCATGAAATTTGTACTGTAAATGACCACCGATGTATTTGTAATTCTCCCACTGGAATTTCGTAAATCGGACTTACGATGAATTTTTAATAAATTATTGCGTGGACAGCAGTCAGAAAAAGATGAATCTGATTGCAGTCCGGAAAATGAATTTTTATAAAATATTGGTAATGAACTGGATCCCGAGATTTTTACACGATAATATTTGGATCGTTTAAGACCTTCTATAAAAGTTCGGAATTTTTGGAATAAGTTAACTATTTTATTAAAATCCTCGAAAACAGCCCAGTTTTGTATATAAAAGCTGAAACGACATAAGTAGTAATTTGCGTGTCTAAATGTCGGGTAGGTTATCTGAGAACGATCTAACATGTTATATGTCAATAAAAGTGTTATGTGCAATGTTGTATGTTTGCTTATGAACGGGAATAGATGGGAAGTTTATATGGGCATAAACCGTTAAAGTGATGCATGTTATGTGATAGATACGTGTAGGAACTTTGTGTTCTATTTGAAGTCACTAATAAACTAAGTGGTAATCATACTAGGACGTGATTGACCGACCTTGACTGTTAGCAATTTTTGAGAGTCAAACCGAGCAACCGAGGTGAGTTCACACCCTTACTAAGGCATGGGATTCCCGGTGGTTGGGAATGGGATTAAATAACTGAGACGGAACTTGTACTTTCACCACTACTAGACTACTTACATCCGTCCTCGGATTGGGAAGGACGCCAGCGCTAAACCTACGTACTCACTACGTACCACTGTCCTCGGATTGGGAAGGGCACCTGCGCTAAACCTACGTACACACTACGTACCACCATCCTTGGATTGGGAAGGACACCAGAGCTATAACCTACATATTTAATATGTACCTCTGTCCTCGGATTGGGAAGGACACATATACATACACCTAGTCTAGTGGTTTACAACATGGGGTAGCCCCCACCGTTTTTGGTTTGGGAAAATAAGCAAAGTGGATTTAACCTGCAATTGCAAACAAACTCATAGTTCCTGAAAAACTACTTTATAACGAACACCCACTGTGAACTCGCTCAACTTTGTTGTTGATTTGTTGTTACATGCCTTGCAGGTCGCTAGATACTTATGGAGCTTGCGCGAGGAGGAGGTCGTTGTGGGATATGGACTATTAAGTCCCATGCCTAATAAATAAACTTTATGAACTATAAACACATGTTTGGACTTACGTCTTATGCTTCCGCTGTTAACTTAAAGTCGGTTATTGTCTTTTTGTAACATCTGTGTCTGAAATCATTGTAAACAATTCAGTTATCAATAAAACAAAGTTATTTGATCCCAATGTTTGTTTAGTTATGTTTTACACTTTTCATGTTTTGACTTTGGTTCAATTTTAAACTCTACATCGCTTTCTAGAGAGTTATACGCAAACTGGTGCGTAGGCGTAATCAGTTTAATGCGAAAAATACTCCGGAATATCAATTTATGCTTAACATACCTTAAATAGCCTTTACATAACTTAGAAATAAGTTTTGAAGGCATTGGTATGGCATAATCAAGTTTATACTCTTACAGGGACTAAAATTGACAAACTGCGAAAGTATGCCGATTTGAACTGTAACGGACATTCCGGAACATGGCCATAAGTTAAACACACCTTAAATATCCTTTACATAGCTTAGAAATAGGCTTTGAGGAGTTCGGTGTGCTAAAATAAACTTTATGCTCATTCAGGGACAAAAAAACGTCAAAAAGTGCACAAGTTTGCATTTTCGCGCATAACCTACGTTCTGAATACATCCGGACATCCAAAAATTTTTGTAAACACTAAAATATTTTATGTTAGTGTTTGGCATGAGAAAAATCCATTCGTCGCATCATTTGGATCGTTTTTCGCGCTTATGCACATTCCGTCGTAATTAAGTGAACATCGCGATCGTACGACCAAACGAACCAACGTCCGGCATATTTTTGAGCATGTTTCATGTCCAAAATGTTTAGGAAACATTTTAGGGCCTTAAAGTTGGCTTTACGGGCCTTAGAAGTGTCGAAAATGGCTTAAAACACCAACAGGGACCAAAACTGCCATTTTTCAAAGTTGCTGCTGATCAGACATGGCCAGGCGGCCCGCCTGAGCTTTGGGTAATCCTGAAGCAGGCCGCCTCAGGCTCCTAGACCTGCAGAATTGTTGCAAACAGTTGTTTACGGCTGTTTAGCACCTCCAAACCACTTGCAAACGGTTTTTACAATACCATGGGCCATTTCTATGGGTTTTAATGGTTTAGTAAAACTAGGGGCACACTTGGACGGTTGAGATCGAGGCACGTTTCCCGATAAACGATCCTAACGATTCCATGTTTCCTATAAATACCCCCCCATGTTTGCTCTTTTCCCTCACACCTAAATCTGATCATAACTCTCTAAGTGGAAGTGTTTGTGCTTCCTACCTGAGAGTGAGTCGGGTTTAATACTTGCGGGGACCTTCTGTAAGTACTCCTTCGTTCTTTTCTTTCGTTTTTATGCTTTAAAGTCAAACTGTGTTTGACTTTCTGCATTGACCAGTTTTTTGGTCAATGCGAAGTTCGTTTGAACTTCATAACGTGAGCGTAATCACGATGGTTATAGTCCCTAGTGACTATACCTACTGATTACCACGTTATCTAGGCTCAGTGACGAGTCGTAGTTTCGGGAAAAATGCGTGTACTCGCGTATTTTGTAACCAAACTACTCTAGGGTATCAAAACCGTTTGTTTTGATACCAAACCTGTTTTCTAACTTAACTAAACATGTCCAAGCATGTTTAGCTCGTCACTTTTAGATTTGTGCTTGTTTAGGTTCGTAAGGGTAAGCGATCTAATCAATCGCTTATGCTTTCGAACCCGACCCATTTGGTCGATCATTAGGATCCGAGCAAATACATTAGGTGACCATAGTAGTATAGGGAATAACCTTCCGAGGTTATACCTTATGGTCACGTCGTTTAAGAAGTTGTATGATAGGTAATATATATGCCTTAGGTAAATTACCAAAATACCCTTTTTGAACTAAAATTCATTTTAAGCCTACGTAACATAACTTTTGCCATCCAAACTGATTTAATAACAATATTAAACATGTTAAGGCATATCTTACTTGTCATAGGGCTAGTTAGGCGATCCAAACGCGTATTACGCGAACGACGCGTTAAAGTAGCATAAGCTACCTAAACGGGTCATAACGGGTCAGAGGCACTTAGAATAAGTTTCGTTTAGTATGTAGGCTTTGTTAAACCATATTACATGAGTTCCTACACCCATTTGGTTTACAAACCCTCATACTACCCGATCCTCCGTTCAGGTCCGTTTATTAATGTAGTTACCTATATTAGGTGCCGTCTGATTCCGTAATCTTCTAGCTTTGCTTGGTGGATATCTAAAGTCTATTGAGAAATCCCAAGTGAGTACATAGACCCCTCTTTTACTGTTTTCCAAACATTTTGGGGTGAAACACATGTGCCTACTTGTTACTTTCATGCTTTCCATGTTTTTCATATCATATGCTTGTTCTGTTCAATAGTACACTTATAGTACATGATTTCATTGTGTTTTGTGCTATGTATGTCCATTGTGTGCATACTTAGTACATCGTTTTACATTACATTTTATGCTATGTATGTTCATCATACTTAGTACATTATTTTACATGACATTTCACGCTATGTGTGTACATTTGATTACATACTTAGTGCATTGTTTTTCACATGCTTACATGTTGGTATGACATTTGGTTTGTTTCAATGGGACAAAAATACATTCATTAACATTAGCTATGCCGCTCGTTAGTAGGTAGTGGTACCATAGGAATTGACAACTCCCGTTCCTGACATCCTAGGTATGTTTGGATGAAAGGAATGACCGAATTCGAATACATAACTCAGATGAACCTTTAATTTGTTTAAAGGTTTATCACCACAGTCTCAAGGCTTGAATGTATGCATTTTTACAATACCGCATAGATGTTCGTATCAGTATAGCATGCAATTTTCTACAAAACATAACTTTGATTTACTTCAATACCTTGTTTTGTACATTTTACCTATGGTATTTGATATATTTCACTGGCCATACATGACATTTTGTTCACACGTTACATGATTGACATCTGATATAGACATTTTGATATTGATATACTTATTTCATAAACTATATTTTGACATAAACATTTTGACATAGTTACACAAAGACATTTAACAAATGGTTTAGACATGGGCAATTTACATTGGTGGTTTATTTGAATCATTTCAGTTTAGACATATAACATTTTACACAAATAACATGTTTTTCACAAGACATTATTTTACAAACAACTTATTTTATACAAAACTCATTTTACTTGGTTATTCACTTAACCTTACATTTTTCCTTTACATATCATCTACTTTATTATCGTTTTTCAACAGATTTATAAAACAAAACAATTAACAAGGTTCATGACAAACTTTTATTAAACATTTCTTTAAACTCAAGTCATGAATCCTATTTTCATAAAACCTATGTATCTCACAGGCATTTTTATGCTGACGTACCTATTTTCACATGTGTTTCAGGTAATGGTGCATAGGTTTGAGCAGGACATACTAGGGCGGACCGGTGCCTTAGAGACTTAAAATGAAGATAGAACTAGTTTAAATAACGTTATGCACTCTTTGTTCCGTTGTTTTAAGACAATATACTCCTTTTGTTTTTGAATAAAACATAACTTTAATTGCCATGGTTGTGAAACAATTAATTCTGTTACAACACTCCCCGACGTTTCCGCCGCAGTTGCATGTTATACGCGGTCGGGGTGTGACACTTTTGGTCACCAATTGTATTTTGGTTGGTTTATTTACTTAATTACGTTGTTCAATATGATTGGTGGCTCGATCCTAGTCATGTCACGCCTCCAATCGGTGATACTCCGCATGGTGGAATTTGGGGGTGTGACAGATTGGTATCAGAGCCATCGGTTATAGTGAACTTGGTTTTAAAAAGGGGAAAACTTTTGGATAAAACCAGACTATAACCTGAACAGTGCTCAACGATCCACAACGACGCTTCGCTCCACGTGCAAGACTCAACACTATAGGTAATATGGTTTATGTTTGTATTGCCTACCTGCTAGTAGCGCATTTGATCATGATATGCTTAGTTAGCGTAACAACTATTGCTTGAAACCCTGTGTGTTTGCTCTCTGTTGTCACTCCACACTTATGCACTTTTGCGACACCACTTCTTACTTGTGTTCTCTGTATGGTGAAGATCATGAGTGGACGAATCAACCTCACACAAGCCCAGATGACGGCTTTGATCAACGAACAAGTTACTGCGGCACTTGCAGCCACTCAAGCAGGAGGCCAGCATGCCCAGCCGCATGTGTGCATGTTCAAGACTTTTATGGACTGTCGTCCTAGTACTTTCAGTGGCACTGAAGGGGCCGTTGGACTCCTCCACTGGTTCGAGAAGCTCGAGTCGGTCTTCGAAATGTGTGAATGCGCTGAGGCTCGTAGGTTGAAGTATGCCACTGGTACCCTCGAAGGAACTGCGCTGACTTGGTGGAACGCGCAAGTTCAAATGTTAGGGCTGGCAGCTGCTAATGCCACCCCATGGAATGACTTCAAGGAACTGATCAAGCGAGAATACTGTAATCGTGATGACATCCACAAGATGGAGGTGGAGTTCTTTAACCTGAAGATGACGGGGTCAGAGATAGAGGCATATACAAAGCGATCCAACGAACTGGCAGTGTTATGTCCAACTATGGTGGATCCTCCCATCAAGCGTATCGAGCTGTACCTCAAAGGCTTAGTACCAGAGATTCAAAGCCATGTGACTTCTGCTAACCTTGCTACCATCCAGGATGTTACTCGTCTTGCTCATCGTCTCACAGACCAAGCAGTGGAACAGAACAAGCTGCCCAAGTGTCACAGCCCCCGACCCGGTTTGACCCGTTTCAGGAGCTGCGGGACAGAAATCCCGTGGTATTTAATTAATTGAGTTTGACAGCGGAAGTTTTCATCAGGATCTGCAAAAATATTTCCCGATTATTTTATTTGACAACTCGGGATAAAACCCGGTAATTTACAATCGTTTGATTTCACGAAGAAATCTTTTATTTTTACAAAACATGTTTCTTTATTTTATACTGAGCCACTTCCTTGAGCTTGTAGTGCTTTATGGCACTTTTCCTAGATCATAACAGATCACCTGAAACATGTTTGAAAAAGGTTTTGTCAGCGGGAAATACTGAGTGAATCATTCTATTTATGAAAACGACTCGTTTGTTATAATTTACAGTATTAAGAGAGATTACAATGTTTCTGATATCAAACCAACTACCCACGGTATTTGTCACTCGACCGGATCTGTGACTATGGTCATATCCCCCATTGGCTGCCCCAATGGTGACGATTATCAAGTAATGTATACAAAACCCCACATACCGGCTGTACGTTTGGTGATTACAAAGACTTAATCCCTGTAATTATAACTTTGAAAATAAACATGCTTTTGAAATCAAATTTGATAAAAAGAGAATGACTCACATTGCAGATTTAATTTGAGCAGAGCCTAGCCTACTGATTAGCCTTTTAACCAAAATTAATAACAGGCACACAATTCGGTTAGTAACTTAATACAGCATTTACAATAACTCACGAGATCAACCCTCACAACGAATGACAAAGTGCTATGCTTAAACATCCATCGAATTAACGATTAATGACAAAGCATCACCCTAATGTGGGCAGCACTTAAACATCCATTGAGTACATTGATCAATCGGAAAATGAATCGTAATAGCGATCGAGTTAATACCCTGATTGCGGCGTCGATTAGTGAATCGTGTGTGTTAATTGTGGTAAACAGACAATATCTCAGTGTATTTTGTGAATTTTTTCGTCGAACTGAAGCCAGGAATCAAGTCCCAAGCCCCTGTATTTATACCCAAATTTGACATCCCCCTGTGTCGCGAAGGAATCCCTGGTTCCTGTCGCGTGTCGCCTGAGGTGACTTTCTAGAGTAGAGTAGGCACGTGTCCAACTAGCTCAGGTGAGTCGACGTTGCGTGAATTTTCCAATTTGACAGCGTTTTATAAAGATAATCGTAACTAGGGTTTTACCCCCCCTGAGTTTTAGGGGCCCTAATCCTGATTTCAACTATTCTGAAAATTTTAGGGTTTGTGCAGAATCACTTGGGTGTCTCAATTAGGGTTTCCTTTTGAACAATTAAAATAATAATTAGGACTTTTTAATGAGAGTTGTTACATTCTCCCTACCTTAATAAAAATCTCGTCCTCGAGATTTACTGGAATAAATGAGGATACTTTTGCTTCATTTCTGATTCACGCTCCCAAGTGTATTCAGATCCTCTTTTTGAATCCCACTTTACTTTAACTAGCACTAGTCGCTTGTGCTTAAGGAACTTCACTTTCCTGTCTTCTATCTGAAGAGGTTTCTCAACAAATTTTAACTTTTCGTTTACCTCTATGTCTTGAAGAGGTACTACCAGAGATTCGTCTGCTAGACATTTCTTGAGATTGGATACATGAAATACATCATGTACTCCAGCTAATTCTTCTGGTAGTTGTAAACGATAAGCAACTGGTTCTATACGTTGGATTACTGGAAATGGTCCTACGTATCTTGGACTTAGCTTTCCTTTCTTACCAAATCTAACAACTCCTTTCCAAGGAGAAACTTTCAATAGTACTCTGTCTCCAATTTGAAATTCTAACGGCTTACATCTATTGTCTGCATAACTTTTCTGGCGATCTCTAGCAGTTTTCAGCCTTTTCTTAATTTGAGTAATCTTATCAGTAGTTTCTTGTACTATCTCGGGACCTGACAATTGACTTTCTCCTATTTCTGCCCAACAAACTGGAGTTCTGCACTTTCTTCCATACAGTGCCTCGAATGGGGCAGTTTCAATACTTGAATGATAACTATTGTTATAGGAGAATTCAATTAATGGTAAGTGCTCATCCCAATTCCCACCAAAATCTATCACACATGCTCGGAGCATGTCTTCTAGAGTTTGGATCGTCCTTTCACTTTGCCCGTCTGTTTGTGGATGATATGCCGTGCTTAGGTTTAGTCGAGTTCCCATTGCTTTTTGGAAACTTTTCCAGAAATGAGAAGTGAAACGACTATCCCTATCTGATACAATGGAGAGTGGAACTCCATGTAGAGATACGACTTCATCTACATACAACTTTGCCAATCTTTCCATGCTAAAGGTTTCTTTCATAGGCAGAAAGTGAGCAGATTTGGTTAATCGATCCACAATTACCCAAATCGCATCATTACCTTTTCTGGTTTTGGGTAACTTAGTAACAAAATCCATTGTTATAAGTTCCCATTTCCATACAGGTATCTCTAATTGTTGTAGTAGTCCTGAAGGTTTCTGATGTTCTGCCTTAACTTGTGAACAAGTAAGACACTTAGAAACATATCTAGCTATATCCTTTTTCATACCTATCCACCAGAAATTCTTCCTTAAATCTTGGTACATCTTATTGTTTCCTGGATGAATTGTATACCTTGACTTATGGGCTTCTTCTAGAATCTTATTTCTTAATTTTCCTTTCTTAGGTACCCAAATTCTGCTTTTGTGGAATCTCCAAATTCCATCAGCTCCTTGCTCTAATTCTTTTATTCGTTCTTTCATTCCTTCAGCATCATCTTGGATTGCTGTTTCCTGAACATTCTTTATTTGTTCCATTAAATCTAATTGTAAATTTAATCTGAGAGCATGAATTCGTCGTTGTTTTTCATGATACTTACGACTTAAGGCATCTGCAACTACATTTGCCTTTCCTTCGTGATACTGAATATCACAGTCGTAATCACTTAAGATTTCCATCCATCTCCTTTGCCTCATGTTTAACTCTTTTTGCCCGAATATATATCTTAGACTTTTATCATCTGTATAGATAGTAAACTTACTTCCGTACAGATAATGTCTCCAGATTTTCAGGGCAAAAATTACGGCTCCTAATTCTAAGTCATGAGTCGTATAATTCTCTTCGTGCTTTTTCAATTGCCTTGAAGCATACGCAATTACTTTCTTGCGTTGCATTAGCACACATCCAAATCCTAGTTTTGAAGCATCACAATATACTTCAAAATCTTCAGTTACTTCTGGTAAGGCTAAGATTGGAGCATTAGTTAATTTCTGTTTCAAAATTCTAAAGGCTTCTTCTTGTTTAGGTCCCCATTCATACTTAACGGCTTTACATGTTAACTTAGTTAATGGTACGGCTATCTTGGAAAAATCCTTAATAAACCGTCTATAATAGCCAGCTAAACCTATAAAACTTCTAATTTCCATTGCAGTTTGTGGAACCTTCCAATTGGTAATCGCCTCTATCTTAGCAGGATCTACATGAATACCTTCATGATTTACCATATGGCCTAAGAATTGCACTTCTTGTAACCAAAATTCACACTTCGAGAATTTGGCGTACAACTTTTCTTTTCTTAACAAAGTTAAGAGTGCATGCAAGTGCTGACAGTGTTCATCCTGACTTTTGGAATAAATAAGTATATCGTCTATGAAAACAATTACAAATTTATCCAAATACGGTTTACAGATTCTATTCATCATGTCCATGAATGCTGCAGGTGCATTCGTTAACCCAAAGGGCATGATTGTAAACTCGTAATGACCATACCTAGTTCTGAAAGCAGTTTTAGGTATGTCTTCTTCTTGTACCTTCACTTGATGATATCCGGAGCGTAAATCAATCTTAGAAAAATATCTAGCTCCTTGAAGTTGATCAAACAGATCATCAATCCTAGGTAATGGGTATCGATTCTTAATAGTAACCTTATTTAATTCTCTATAATCGATACACATTCTCATTGAACCGTCCTTTTTCTTAACAAACAACACTGGCGCTCCCCACGGGGATGAACTAGGTTGTATGAAACCTTTACTTAGTAATTCATCTAATTGGTTTTTCAATTCTAACATTTCTGTGGGTGCTAACCGATAAGGTGCCTTAGCTATCGGTATAGTTCCTGGAATTAGATGAATCCTAAACTCTACCTCTCTATCTGGTGGTAATCCTGGTAATTCTTCTGGGAATACCTCTGGGTATTCTGAGACTACAGGAATTTCCTTAAGTTCTTTTCCCTTAGTACTAATGATTACTGAAATCATATATACTATTCCTTGTTTTCGTTCATAATTAGCAACTTTCATTACTGATATGAACTTCATAGGCTTACGTGGTTTATCTCCTGTAATCATAATTATTTCTCCGGTAGGTGCCTGAATTTCTATAGAATTCTTATCACAGAGAATTCGAGCATGGTTGGCTACTAACCAATCCATTCCTAACACAACATCAAATTCAGCTAATTTCATAGGAAATAGGTTTGCAGAAAATTTATGACCTAAAAGTCCTATTTCTATATTTTGCAAAACCATATCTATTTTAACTGAATTCCCATCAGCCGTTTTGACTGTAAAAATCTGCCTAATGTTGGTTAAGGGTACATTAAGAGCTTGGCAGAATAAAGTATTGATAAAACTTTGGTTCGCACCAGAGTCAAATAATACTTTGGCGTAAATGTTGTGAACTAGAAACGTACCAGCTATCACATTTGGAATGAGTTCTGCTTCTTGAGTAGTCAGCTGGAATGCTCTGACGTTCTTCTTAGTAGCTCCGTCGGTCGCCTTGGCTTTGTTGTCTGCTGGTTTGATTAATTTAGGGCATTCTGGCTTTAAATGTCCTGTTTCTCCGCAATTATAGCAGACTCTTGTTTTCTTTCTGCATTCCTCTTCACGATGTCCTACCATTTTACAAAAATTGCAGGTTACATTACATCTTCCAAAATGTTTCTTTCTGCAATTCCTGCAAAACGGCGGATTTGAAGATTGCCCTGTTCCTCTTTTCTTGAAGCTGTTATTATTACCCATACGAAATCCTTGGGTAATTTTCTGAGCCCATTCCTTCTTCCTGTTTTCATCTTGCGTGTGTACAAGTTCGTCGGTTAAGGTATTAGCTAATTCCACTGCATCGTCAATCGTACGAGGTCTCGCAGCTTTAACGATGTTACGGATTTCACTAATCAATCCCCAAATATAGCGAGAAATGAGTACCGGTTCTGGCGAAGACAGCGTTGGTACCACTCTAGCATATTCAAAGAATGTCGAAGTATAACCACAACAATCTACACCCATCATTTTATGGTTTAAAAACTTATTTGCCATTTGATCTTTTTCATATCCGGGACAGAATTTTCTTTCTACAAGACTCTTAAATTCTTCCCAGTTCATGGCATAAGCCCTATTTCTTCCTTTTGCTTGTAACACCGTGTTCCACCATTCTAGCGCCCCTTCTTTGAAAAGATTTGACGCGTACATGACCTGATCATCCTGAGCACATTTACTTATGGCAATTACTGCCTCGGTTTTCTCTAACCAACGCAGTGCCGCAGTCGCTCCTTCATTGCCTGCAAATTCAGTGGGTTTACAAGCAAGAAATTCTTTGAAAGTGCAACCAGGTGTTGCAGTTTTCATTTTCTTAGGGAGCGGAGCTTGTCGTAGTTCATTATCATGATTAACATGATCATTGCCTCCGTTTACGCTATTACTGAAGTTATCTTCAGAAATACGTTTGCTAGGAACGATTTGTTGCGGTTCTATTGGAACTTTAACAGCAGCAACGAATGCTGGAATAGCATTGGCTATCCCTTGAGCAACTATATTTTCTATATCCTGCCTAGTCATATATTGATCCCCCGGTTGTTGCTCAGATTGATTAATCTCATTAACTGGTTCATTATTAGCATTTTCCATCTGATAATTAATATATATAATTTATTAGTATCAAATCAATAACAATTACACAAAACAATTATACAGAATTCATAACACCAATATAGCCAAAACTATCGATTCTCGATTTCCATTTATATTTAATAGTATGCATCAATACATACTATTATCTTACAAAGTTTTATTTGTAGTTATTTTACAGACTGATTTTACTTATTACTATTACACCACTACAGTTCCATAACCCCCTATCTTTTGTCAGTTGGTATTCTAGTAACGTCGTTCCCTCTTATCGTAAGTCCAGGAGATCTGTCCCAAAATCTCTTGGATCCTATTCCCAGCATCCACTAGTTCTTTGTCAAAATGGCGGAGTTCAGCCATTTTCTCGTTACTCATTGGTGGATTTGGTAAAGGTTCTAGATTGTACTGAGGAAAAAGCTTATAGGGATTGTTTTGTAACTGTATTTCATTAGTCAACCATTCGTCTATTTGTGAGTGGATTGAAGGGTTTGGAATAGCTGGTTCTAAGTTCATTGGTAGTTGTGTTTCAAGAGAATGAATAAAATCATTTTCATTACTCGGCTTAATAGTATCATAACTTGTCAATATCAGATCTAGCTCTTCCTAAGATAGTAACCCCTCAATTTGCCTAGAGCTTTCCCCAATTTCCATTTTCTTAGGTTTGGGTTTCTCGAGAGATAAAGCGTTGAATTCTCTAGGTTCTTCTATGTCTGGTATATACCTATTGAAATCTTTGGAAACCTCTATTCTTACCGGATAAAGATTTAAATTCTGAAGGGCGTCAGACAAGTCACTCATGCTGTTTAGCAAAATTCACAAAATTACTAAGTTAAAAATCATAACAAAATTTTATAGAAAACTTTTAAATATTATTCCAGACTGTGTGACTACCAAAACAACTGAAAATTAAAACACGCTGAGATTTACTTATTTATTTACTGGGTAAGGTTTCTAGACTGTAGGTAATCCGGGTGCTAAAACTTTGAGTTAGATTATTTTGCATTAATTGCTACCTTGGCTAGCATATAAAGATCTGCCCATACTGTACATAATTAATCAGATAATAAAACCCATAATCATAAAATAGTAATTAATTAAGTGTTTTCTAAATACTTAATTGGCTTAAATCAGTGGCTCTGATACCACCTTTTTCTGTCACGGCCCCCGACCCGGTTTGACCCGTTTCAGGAGCCGCGGGACAGAAATCCCGTGGTATTTAATTAATTGAGTTTGACAGCGGAAGTTTTCATCAGGATCTGCAAAAATATTTCCCGATTATTTTATTTCACAACTCGGGATAAAACCCGGTAATTTACAATCGTTTGATTTCACGAAGAAATCTTTTATTTTTACAAAACATGTTTCTTTATTTTATACTGAGCCACTTCCTTGAGCTTGTAGTGCTTTATGGCACTTTTCCTAGATCATAACAGATCACCTGAAACATGTTTGAAAAAGGTTTTATCAGCGGGAAATACTGAGTGAATCATTCTATTTATGAAAACGACTCGTTTGTTATAATTTACAGTATTAAGAGAGATTACAATGTTTCTGATATCAAACCAACTACCCACGGTATTTGTCACTCGACCGGATCTGTGACTATGGTCATATCCCCCATTGGATGCCCCAATGGTGACGATTATCAAGTAATGTATACAAAACCCCACATACCGGCTGTACGTTTGGTGATTACAAAGACTTAATCCCTGTAATTATAACTTTGAAAATAAACATGCTTTTGAAATCAAATTTGATAAAAAGAGAATAACTCACATTGCAGATTTAATTTGAGCAGATCCTAGCCTATTGATTAGCCTTTTAACCTAAATTAATAACAGGCACACAATTCGGTTAGTAACTTAATACAGCATTTACGATAACTCACGAGATCAACCCTCACAACGAATGACAAAGTGCTATGCTTAAACATCCATCAAATTAACGATTAATGACAAAGCATCACCCTAATGTGGGCAACACTTAAACATCCATTGAGTACATTGATCAATCGGAAAATGAATCGTAATAGCGATCGAGTTAATACCCTGATTGCGGCGTCGATTAGTGAATCGTGTGTGTTAATTGTGGTAAACAGACAATATCTCAGTGTATTTTGTGAATTTTTTCGTCGAACTGAAGCCAGGAATCAAGTCCCAAGCCCCTGTATTTATACCCAAATTTGACATCCCCCGCGTGTCGCGAAGGAATCCCTGGTTCCTGTCGCGTGTCGCCTGAGGTGACTTTCTAGAGTAGAGTAGGCACATGTCCAACTAGCTCAGGTGAGTCGACGTTGCGTGAATTTTCCAATTTGACAGCGTTTTATAAAGATAATCGTAACTAGGGTTTTACCCCCCCTGAGTTTTAGGGGCCCTAATCCTGATTTCAACTATTCTGAAAATTTTAGGGTTTGTGCAGAATCACTTGGGTGTCTCAATTTGGGTTTCCTTTTGAACAATTAAAATAATAATTAGGACTTTTTAATGAGAGTTGTTACACTAAGCGTATAGGTGCTACTGCTACTACTACATCTGCTATTCCCAGTGACAATAAACGAAAATGGGATGGAGCCTCCAACAAGGGTTCGACTACAGTTCAGTCCCAGGCGCAGCAGTGAAAGATTGATGACTACCAGAGTCCTGGTCAGCAATCTTCTGGTAGTCAAGGACAGGGTGGATATCGAGGAAACCACCCAAGATGCAACAAATGCAACAGACACCACAGTGGTCAGTGCAACAAGGGACGTTGTCAGAGGTGTCTCAAGATGGGTCATGAAGCCAAGGATTGCAGGAGCTCACGACCTGCAAATCAGAATTATCAGCAGCAACAGCAAGCACCGCAGAATCAGCAACGGCAACAGGGGATGCTTTCAGTGTGGCACTGAAGGTGACTTCAAGAGACACTGCCTGCAGTTAAATC
>JARYGA010033524.1:0-19679 GCA_030545235.1 Helianthus tuberosus
AAACAAGGAGTAGTATAGGGTGTACGCATTGCCATTAAAAAAAGCTTAGATATTAATGGTTTACATTTATTCCAATATCTAATATTAATCATAATCAAACTAGAATTACTTAATGGGTTAGGATTGTACTTTATGTAATTCTCGTGTACTCAAGTGTAACTTATTATTCTATTTATATCATGTGTATCCTCACATTGAGGATCATCCATTCATTCAATCCCTCTCTAAATTCTCTCATGGTATCATCCGCTCAGGTTCCTCTCCCTTTTTAACTTCTCAACTCTTTGTTTCCTCTTCTTTTCGTCTGCCTCTCCTTTCACCTTCTTCCCCACCATGTCAACCTCCAAAACTTCCGATGACTCCCTGTCCAAGACCACCCTCCTACACTCCCTCAAAATACAGTTATCATCAACCAATTTCCTGTTGTGGAAAAGCCAAATATGGCCCCTTTTGTCGGATCTTGATCTCATCGGCCACATCGATGGTACTGTGACAGCCCCGCAGGAAGTCCTGACCACTGATGGCAAAACCACTGCTAATCCGCAGTACACCGCATGGATGGTTGCCGATCTTCATGCAGTCATTCTCATCAATTCATCTTTGTCTGAAGAAGCGGTGTCGGTGACTATTGGCCTCACCACTGCCAGGGATATCTGGCAGGCTCTTACTAATGAGTACTGCAATGCCTCTGTTGAGCGGGTTCATAACATTCATGATAAGTTGTGTTCACTTATCAAAGGCTCTGATTTTGTGGTGGAATTTGGATGGAAGTTCAAGGGGTTATGTGATCAACTATCAGCCATTGGTCATGTTGTTTCTGACTCCGATAAGTTACATTGGTTCACTGCTGGTCTCGGTGTTGATTACATCAGTTTTACGTCAATTGTCAGGGTCTCTCATCCATCCCCTTCATTCCAAGATTTGGTTGCTCAGGCTGAAAGCCATGAGGTCCTTCTCCGTGAACTTCAGACTCATAACAGATCTTCTGTGGCATTTGTGGCTCAGTCCTCCCATCCCCCTCGTCGTAGTGGACGGGGAGACAATCGTGGTTACCGCAACTATCGATGAGGCAGAAACAACCGTGGTGGTCGTGGAAATAATGGTTTTAGTAATAATAACAGGAACTCCCCTGGTGTTCCTCATCCGTGTCAATTGTGTGGCCTCCATGGTCATGTCCCACCAGTGAAGCCCACTTGCAAACTCTTTTCAGGCGCAATGTCAAGTTAATCCCAACAATGCAAGTTGGTATGCGGACTCTGGGGCTACCGATCATATGACTCAATCTACTGGTAATATTTATGACATTATTTCATGTAATGGAAAAGATAAGGTATTTTTTGGAGATGGCAAATCTCTGCCTATTTCTCACAGGGGACACAAAACTATTGGCAATAATATTCATCTTAAAAATGTCCTTGTGGTTCCTCGAATCCCCAAAAATCTTCTTTCTATCAATAAGTTAACTATGGACAACAATGTTGATGTGCTTTTTTCTCAACCAAATTTCTATGTTCAGGATCGGGAAACGAGGCAGGTCCTGGCTCAAGGAAGATGTGAGAACGGGCTTTATGTGTTGAATCAAGATCATCAAACCCTAAGTGTTGTTTCTACAAATAAAGCATCATATGAATTATGGCATAGTCGTTTAGGACATGTGTCCAATGATGTTATAAAGCTATTAAATAAAACCGGATTAGTGCAAGTCACATCCATTTTGCCTAAACCCATTGTTTGTTCCTCGTGTCAAATGTCTAAATCACAAAAATTGCCATCTGATCTTAATCCAAAACGAGCACTCTTTCCTCTCGACTTAGTTCATTGTGATTTGTGGGGACCATCACCTATCACCTCTCATGAAGGCTATCGATATTATGTTGCCTTTGTTAATGATTTTTCCAGGTTCGCGTAGCTATATCCGCTACACACCAAAGCAATGTTCTCGACTATATTAACTACTTTTATTACTTTTGTTCAAACTCAGTTCTCGAGAAAAATCAAGGTTTTCCAAAGTGATAGTGGAACGGAATTTGTTAATAATCAAAGCACTAGTAAGTGAGGGGCTTTATGAGGCTTTATATCACAAGAGGGTGTGGTGAGGTTATATATGTATGAGGCTTTGTATATATGTATGTATATATATGTGTGTGTGAGTGAGGCTTCATGGGCAACGCCGTTATGCATTTCGCGAGGAGGAGGGATTTTTCACCCATAGCGTCGACCGTAGTGGTGTGGCCGGGCGCTATGGGGCGCCATGAAGAATTCCAGCGGTATACCGCCCCACTACGTATAGAACATAATATTATAAGAAAAAAAGTCAAACAACTTAGCATATCAATTTCCAGTACTAATTTAAAACTTGCTCTCCAAGAAACTTTGGTATATAATTCTACATGCACTTTGACACTTTGAGCTCCGTTTTTTTTTTCTTCCTGTTCTTACTAGGACCACAATACGTTCAGATATATTCATCATTATAGCCAATACCACCATTACATGTTTTATATCGTAGAATGCATGTATAGTTATTGTATACCAATATATTACTTAATTTACTTTTGTATCTTCTTCTTTTCTTTCTTTCGTAATAGGCCACTGCTTAATTAATTTTAATGACATATTTATTGTGAAAGATATATATGAATTGGGGTTTACTTCCCCAAAATGTACTTTTTAACATATATTATCTATCTATACTATATAATAAAATAAATCAATTTTGGTACACTTGTCATCATATTAGGCAATGTATCTTATGGATAATTATTATTTAATTTAATCTCTTATTGATAATTATTATTTAGTTTAATTTTAATTTAATCTCTTTTTGAAAATAAAGCATAATTAGTTTATGAACCAAACATATTTTTTATTAAAATATCTAACGATAAATTTTAAAATTCGTTTGATGAAAAGGAATAGAATTAAAGTTGGCTTCCATTTTTTTTCTTTTGAAAAAAATTACCTACATCTACCAAGTAAATTAAAGAAACTAGAGCATATTGATAAAAATTAATTGCCATATATAAGACCTAAAACAATTAAAATAGATTACCAACTTGAAGTTCATCACGTTTTTTTCTGTCCGATATTTTTTCACTTATGATAAGTGGGATGGCTTGATGATATGATCTATTTAAATAATTTAAACTGCAATATAAATTATATAACTAAATTACATGTTACGAACTTTTGTAAAAGCCATCACATGTTCACATATGAGTTATGTACATTTTAAAGTGTTTTAATTATTCCAAGCTTTTGTGAATGTGAAATTTGTATGTTGTCCAATAACAAAAATAGTTGTTTTTGTTGTTTTTTAAAGATATAACATTTTTATTTTTTGCTATACAAAATTACATTTATGCAACTCGTATAATACACGGGTTTTTTAAAATATAACTTTTTTTATTATGTAGTATATAAAATTAGATTTATTCAATCCATATAATTCATAGAATTTATAAAGATATAACTTTTTATTGTTTGATATATAAAATTACATGTGCTCAACCCGTATAACACATGAGATTCTTAAAAATGTAACTTTTTTTCATTATTTAATATATAAAATTAAATTTACTCAACTTGTACAATACACGGGGTTCTTAAAAAAAAACTTTTTTTATTATTTAATATATAAAATTATATTTATTCAACCCATGTAATAAACGAGATTTTTAAATATATATTGTTTTATTATTTGGTATATAAAATTACATTTATTCAACCCGTGTAATACACGGGGTTCTAACCTAGTGGTTCTATATAACAAACTAAGATGTTTATCTTCTAATGCATCAGATCAATAAATTTAATCATTTTATTTATAGGTGCGATACATATCACTAAGGAAACCTAAAAACACTAAAAATGTGTCTAGTTAGATATCATATCAAAAGTTTATTAATCCGTTGGTGGACTAGGGTTTCTCTCCGAAATTTTAGAAAGGCGAATAGGCGGCGGATCGGATTTTTTCACGTATGCATGGCGGCGAGAGATCGTTTCAAGGTCAATACTTGGTATGATGTTCCTCCGAAGAAAGGTAGAAACTACTATAACAATCAACAATCGACGAATCTTAGGGATGGGGTAAAATTCTTCGTGTCTAACCTTTCGGAGAAGTGTTCTTCTTCGGATTTAAAGGGGGTTCTACAGGGCTATGGGGATGTTCTAGGAATCTATATTGCAAGGAAATACGACTGGCTAGGGAAGAGGTTTGGTTTTTCTACCTTTAAGGTTACGCGTAATAGATCGGATTTGGAGGTGAGTCTCAAGGATGTATGGATAGGGAGTTATAAGTTGTTTATTGTGCCGGCAAGGTTTGTGGATGGTCAGAAGGTTACAATTGACAAAGGGAAGGGGATTGATAAAACGGTGCATGGAGAGAAGGTGTGGAAACCGGTGAATGATAATGGTGTTTCTAATAAAGAAGACGTCCAGGATGGGCCAGATGAGATGCAGGTGGATAAAACTTAGGATACCATGGTGGATCAACGCTCGTTTATAGACACTTTATTGAACAAGTCGCCTGAAAAGTGATCCCTGAAGTGAAGGTTGTGTCTGAAGGTAAAAGGTTTGAGGAATTCTATGATTCTAGTATTGTGGCTAAGGTTAACAGTTTTGACATCCTGTCTACTTTTAATCGTATACTTAAGGATAATTGGAAGGGTAAGTATAATATTAAATATGTGGGTGGGTTTTTTGTCTTGGTGGTATTCGAGAATAGTGTACAGAGGGTTGAGTTTCTGGGGAATAAAGAACTTTGGAAGAATTGGTTTTCTTGGGCTGAGATTTGGTCTGGACAAGACTTAGTGGTTGATCGGATTGCTTGGTTAAAAATTACGGGCCTTCCAATTCATATCGCTGAGGCGAAAGTTTTTGACGATATTGCTGGTCTCTTCGGAGAGGTGGTACAATCAGCGGATTTTACGGAAGAAGATGTGGTATCGTTTGCGTATGTTGGTGTAATTCCGAAGTCCATTGATCGTATTAGTAGTAAATGTAAGGTGCAATGGAAAGAGTCGACTTTTTGGGTTTTAGTTGAGGAAGATTTGGAGGATTGGTTTCCAGATTGTGTGGTAGACAGTTTGGATGAGGAGGATCCTGTTGTCATAGTTCAAGAGGAGGTAGAAAATGTGATTAATGTTCCGAATGTTGTGCCTGAAGAGAGTGGTACTAGGCATATTGAAGAATCGGTTGACTTGCCTCATCTTAATGGGGTCTTTTCCAATAATGTTGTTGAGGACAGGAGTGTTAAAAGTAGTAAAAAGAAGGGAGGTAGATTTTCGAAAAAAAAGGAGCATTGAGAAGATCATGTTCTCCTTTGGATAAGGATCAACCGAAGAAAAGGATACGGGAGGATAACGATATGTTCGATATTGATAGATTGATTTTTACTAATCATAATTTTTTGAATGTTGATCCGCCTGTTGCGCAATCGGTAAATGAGGAGGAGGAGTTTATGACGCCTGACCTGAATGCCGAGATTGTCCTAGGAAAGGAGGGTACTAACAGTATTGGGGAAGTTGTTGTAAATGGGGTGGAATTAGATGACGAACATAGACAGGAGGTCGAAGACACTATGGTTTTTGCTAAAGATTTAGGGGTGGTCAATATTGAGAGGTTTGAGAATTCTCTTTTGAAAAGTGTTAACGAAGAAGGCTTCCACGGAGTGACTCAATGAACATTCTCTCCACGAATATTAGAGGACTGGGTAGTATCGAAAAGGGGGATTGGATTTCTGGGTTAAGGACTAGTAACGAGGTGGCGTTTGTTATGTTTCAAGAAACACAGTTTGCTTCCTTGCAAGGTGTGGATCTTGGGAGGTTTTGGGGTAGAGGCGTATTTGAATACGATTGGGTTGATGCCGAGGGGAGATCTGGGGGTCTTGTTTCGTTATGGGACCAAAATCTGTTTCAGAAAGTATCGGTTAAGAAACATAGGTATTTTCTTGTGATTATAGGCATTGTTAAAGATAGTGGTAAGAAAGTGGGTTTGGTGAATGTGTATGCGCCTCAGAGAAACGACGAGAAGAGGGCGTTATGGCTGGAATTGAACCGGATTATTGAACAGGATTCGATTTATTGGATCGTGGGTGGGGATTTTAATTGTGTCCGGGATAGAAGTGAGCGTAAAAACTCTAAGTTTAATTCGGCATCGTCTAATGATTTCAATGATTTTTTAGATGCGGCTGATTTACATGAGTTCGGTTTAAAAGGTAGAAAGTACACGTTTGTTTCAGGAAATAAATGTAGCAGGATTGATAGGATTTTTGTATCCCTAATTTTTTTGATTGAGTGGCCTAATGCGGAGTATCGAGCGCTTGCTAGGGACAAGTCGGATCATAGCCCGTTGGTGCTTAAAGTGGAGTACAAGAATTTTGGTCCTAAACCGTTCAGGTTCTTTAATTCTTGGCTAGATCGTGTGGGGTTTGATGAGGTGATTAGCAAGGCCGTGGCTTCGTTTTCATGTTCTAGGGTAACACCCGTCTAAATAAACTTGATTTTAATCATAGAATATAGCATTTCAAATGAAATATTGTTAAAGTATCGTAACTTTCATAAAAGGAGTTCATAAGTAGCATCAACCATAGTCAACTAGTGACTAAATTAAAACATTACAAAAGCTGTTAAAGATTTGTTTACGTCCATACACAAGGTATATTTAAGATTTAAAGCGTTGCGGAAGCTAATAGATAGTGTTCGGTTCTTCAAAAGTTTGCTCGACCATCTTCCGGTTAGTTACTATCAACACCTAGGATCAAAAACACAACATAAGTTAGTTTTGATCAAGTCCAAGCAATTACAAACAAGTTCTATGGATTAACAATTAAAAAAAAATCGGACTGAAGGCGTCGCGTGATGCCACGGGGTCTCGCGCCACGCGAGGCCCTTGTTTTCACAGAATGTCTTGTTTGTTATTGCTGAACATTCCCAGCTCCAAGTGCAATCAAGTTCCAACTTTAAATAACCATAACTTTTGACTCGTAAGTCCGTTTTAAATGATTTTTCTTCCTATATGTCTGTAAATTCATTACCGACATAACTATTATAAATTTGATGTCAAAAATTTATTTCACGGACCGAAAGACCATATGCCACAATGTGATTATTCGAACCATTCTAACCTTACACAATTTACAACCATTTGACTAATGATCCTATGACGCCTTATACCCAACATCCGGGGCTTATTATCACCCGCATTTCTTACCAACTTTTTGGTTTAATGCCTTTGTGATTATTATCGCCATTGTCGACTACTAGAACGTTTAACTACAATTTTCCACACTAATAGATCAATTGGCTCATCTTGTGGAACCATCCACTTATAATGACTACCAATTAGGTTTGTTTACTATACTAAATCTATCAAATTCACATTCCAACCATAATCGACATGAATTCTATCAATAACACATAGTTCATTCATATTTCAACGAGTGTAACGGATCAAGTTACATACCTTAGCGTACGCCCTTCAACCGCGAATCACCACCGGCTTGTCCACTCGACGTTCCGGTATCTTTTCCTATAGAGTTCAATTCAAGACATGTTTAGAACTCTCTTTAGACCTCACTTCGCATAATATACCGAAACATCATAATTATGCGTTAAAGCTTTAAATTTCTATTTTTAAGCCTTCTTTGAGGCATTTTCACAAACACCTTAAAGGCAGATTTATCACAAGATTATATGACAAGTTTCTAGCTTATCATTTAGCCCTAATTTCACTTCAATCAACATTTTACATGATTGTTAGCTTCTAGATTTCTGAAATCACTTCCAAATTATAAAATTACATAAAACTAACATCCAATATCCTAGTATTCACCAATTTACTCATAACCCATTAATCACATACAATGGTGTTCATAGATTCACCAAAATTTCCTATGATTTCAACTTCTAATGGTCTAGGGTTTGTTCCTAGACACTATAGTTTTTCTTCAATCATCACAACATATACATGCAACCCTAATTCAGATTTCTCAAATTTTCATGAGAATTTCAAGTTAAGAGTTTTTACTAAATTTTACATACCTTGTAATCCTCTTGCGATGAGGATCACGATTCTAAGCTCGGATTTTCGTTTGGACCAGATTTGCTCCTTCAATTTGAGAATTTTAGTAGAATTCTAGGTTTTGTTGAAGGTGGGTGTCGCCCCCATGTTGTTCTGGTCGACCAGAGCTTCAAAAGTGGGGTGTTTAGTTATGTTTTATTTGTTTATTAAAATTCAAGTTTCAATTTTAACAACTTAAACCCCTCCACTTTGATTAACATTGATTTTAATTACTTTTAACCCTACTTTAGGTTATTTCTAGACTTATAACTAATTAGGTTAAAATTCCTAGTTAGTAAATTCTCGTTTATTTAAACCTTACCAATTCCAATTTAAGGTTTTATATTTTCGGGGTGTTACAAGTCCACCCCCCTTAAAAAGGGTTTCGTCCCCGAAACCGTAGTACGTACCAAATAAAGTAGGGTGAAGACGTCGCATCTCCTCTTCGGACTCCCACGTAGTGTCCGAACCTTTCCTATGCTCCCATTTGACTTTGACTTGATCAATTTGTTTATTTCGTAATTGTTTGACCTTTCGGTCCAAAATCTCCACCGGTCTCACCGCATAATTCAGACTATTATCCACTTCGATATCATCGTAATGGATATAGGCCGTTTCGTCTGCTAAGCACTTTCTTAATTGTGACACGTGAAACGTGCCATGTATCCTACTCAGTTCCTCCGGTAACTCAAGGCGGTAAGCCACTTTGCCAACCCTTTCGATAATTTTAAATGGCCCAATAAACCTCGGGCTTAGCTTCCCCCTTTTTCTGAATCTAATAACGCCCTTCCAATGGGAAACTTTTAGCATGACCATGTCGCCAACCTGGAATTCGATTGGCCTTTTCCTTTTATCAGCATACGCCTTTTGTCTGTCTTGAGCTGCTTTCAAATGTGCTCGAACTTTTGCAATCTTTTCATTCGTGGCTCGTACTATATCTTGGTGAGCAAGTTCTCGTGGACCCACTTCACCCCAACATACCGGGGTTCGACATTTCCTACCGTAAAGCATTTCGTACGGTGCCATCTTAATACTAGATTGGTAACTGTTGTTATACGAAAACTCGACTAACGGTAGGTGGACATCCCAATTGCCCCCAAAGTCGATTATACATGCCCGTAGCATGTCCCCCAATGTTTGTATTGTTCTTTCACTCTGTCTATCCGTTTGAGGATGGTACGCAGTGCTAATGAACAATTTGGTCCCCATTTGCTCTTGGAAGTCTCGCCAGAAATTCGAAGTAAACTGGGTATCCCTATCAGATACGATGGACACTGGCACCCCATGACGTGCTATTATTTCATTGGTGTAAACTTCTGACATCTTTTCTGACGTATAAGTCTCACGAATCGGAATGAAGTGAGCACTTTTCGTCAACCTATCCACCACTACCCATATGGCATCAAAACCACGATTCGTCTTAGGCAACTTGGTTAATAGGTCCATTGTAATATGTTCCCATTTCCAAACCGGAATTTCTAAAGGTTGGAGTTTGCCATATGGTTTCTGATGCTCCGCCTTGACTTGTAAACATGTGAGGCATTTTTCCACATGTTTCGCCACATCCCTCTTCATTCCGGGCCACCAATAATTTTGTTTCAAATCATTGTACATCTTGGTCGCACCCGGATGAATTAAATAACGGGATTTATGAGCTTCATTTAGTAGAAGCGCCTTCACTACACAAGTATGTGGGACCCATATTCTTCCGGATCGAGTCTTCAACCCGTTATTCCCATCCGACAAATCTTTCAACTGACCGATGATTCTTTCTTTCTTCCAATTTTCTTCTTTCATTGCTTCTAATTGCGCCCCTCGAATACGTTCAAGTATACCCGAGGTCACCACGAGTTGCATCGATCTTACTCGTATTGGGACATAATCCGCCTTTCTGCTCAAAGTATCCGCCACCACATTAGCCTTTTCGGGGTGATAATGTATTTCACAATCGTAGTCTTTTACCATTTCTAGCCATCGCCTTTGTCGCATATTTAACTCCTTCTGATAGAAGAAGTATTTCAAGCTCTTGTGGTCGGTGAATATGGTGCACTTTACTCCATACAAGTAGTGCCTCGATAATTTTAATGCAAATACTACTGCAGCCAACTCGAGATCGTGCGTGGGATATTTCTTCTCGTGTATCTTCAATTGTCTCGAGGCATAGGCTATTACCTTGCCCCGTTGCATCAACACGCAACCGAGCCCCGATAATGAAGCATCCGAATAAACCACCATGTCTTCGACGCCGTCCGGCAATGTCAATACCGGAGCTTGAGTTAACTTTTCTTTTAGCGTTTGAAACGCTTTTTCTTGATCGGCACCCCAAATAAACTTTTCTTTCTTTTGGGTTAGCTTTGTTAGCGGTGACGCAATCTTGGAGAAATCTTGAATGAATCTCCTATAGTATCCCGCAAGCCCCAAAAAGCTTCTGATTTCTGAAGGGTTCTTCGGGGGATTCCATTTTGACACAGCCTCTATCTTTGACGGATCCACCAAAACCCCATCGGCACTTATGACATGGCCGAGAAATTGTACCTCTCGTAACCAAAAGGCACATTTAGAGAATTTTGCATATAACTTCTCTCGTCTAAGTGTCTCTAACACTTCTTGTAAGTGGTGTGCGTGTTCGGCTTCACTTTTCGAATACACCAATATATCATCGATAAACACGATGACCGACTTATCCAACATTGGCTTACAAACCCGGTTCATGAGGTCCATGAAAGCCGCGGGCGCGTTTGTTAGCCCAAATGACATCACGAGAAATTCGTAATGTCCGTATCTCGTGCGGAAAGCCGTCTTCGGCACATCTTCTTCTTTGACCTTTAGTTGGTGATACCCCGACCTAAGGTCAATTTTTGAAAACCAGTTCGCGCCTTGTAGTTGGTCAAATAAGTCATCTATCCTCGGGAGCGGGTATCGATTCTTTACCGTGAGTTTGCTTAACTCCCGGTAATCAATACACATGCGCATGCTCCCGTCTTTCTTTCTCACAAACAACACCGGTGCGCCCCATGGAGACACACTCGGCCTTATGAATCCCTTGTCAAGCAAATCTTGGATTTGGGACATCAACTCTTGTAATTCCGATGGTGCAAGTCGGTACGGGGCTTTTGCTACGGGTTTCGCGCCTGGAATCAATTCGATCCCGAACTTTATTTCCCGTTCAGGCGGTATCCCCGGTTAATCATCCGGAAACACATCTTCATAATCTCATATTACCGGTACATCTCCAATCTTTCGTGATTCTTTTTCGGGCTCATTAGCGTATATCATAAATGCCTTGCATCCTCGCTTCATAAGCTTGTGAGCTTTCAACATTGAGCATACTATGGGGTTGCCTCCTTTTTCGCCATAAATGGTGCGTGTTTTCCGCTCGGAGATGTTAGTTTTATCTCTTTACGAAAACACACGACCTTTGCATGGTGTTGAGATAGCCAATCCATCCCAACAACTACTTGGAATTCTCCCATCGACATCGGGATTAGATTTATCAAATATTCTTCATCGTCAATGCTCAGTTTACAGTTTTCACATACATCACAAACAATAAAACTCTTGTTATTACCTATCTCTACTTCTAAGGGCACAGGTAATTTTGTTAGAACAAATGAAGGATGTCGAATAAATCCATATGAAACAAAGGATTTATTCGCACCCGTATCAAATAACACGCGTGCAGGAATTGAATTTACAGCAAATATACCTGAGACCACATCAGGTTCAACCTTCGCTTCTACGGCGGTCAGTTGAAAAGATCTTGCCTTTGCTTTTGGGGCTTCACTTTTCGGTTCCTGCCCATCCTTCTTTCCAACCAGTTCCGGGCATTCTGACTTTTTGTGACCCGTTCGGTAACAATTGTAACAAACTGTCACTTTCTCCGGGCACGATATAGCCATATGTCCCGTTTTTTTTGCATATGGGACACGGCTTATCCTTGTAACGGCATTCGCCCTTATGACCCTTTCCACAGATTCTGCAACTTGGTGACCACCTTTCGTATCGGATTTCTTCGCGGTTTCGTTTGTCCGTGCCTTCTTAGCAGGGCTTGGTTTTACATCTTGTGCTTTCCGTTCACCCCGTTCAATACTCTTTTTCAGTTCGATCTCCCTTTCCCGAGCAGCATTTATGATCTCGGTAAGGGTCTCGTATTTTGAAGGGGTGATAAATTCCCTGTACTCAGCACTCAACATGTTATGGTAGTAATATATCTTTTGTTCTTCATTCGTCACTAGTTCATCGCAAAACTTCATCTTATCCATAAACGTTGCCGTAATTTTGTCTATGGTCTCACCCTTGTGCCTAAGTTGCATGAACTCCTCCTTGATTTTATTCATAACCGCCTTGGGGCTATGATGTTTAAGAAACGGCGTCTTGAACTCTTCCCATGTCATGACCTTAGCAGCTTCAATACCGATCTATCTCTTTTTGTTATCCCACCAATCTTTCGCTTGACTCCTTAGTTGATCCGTACCATAGGCTACGTAGTCATCTTCATCACAATGGGTCCTCTCGAATACCCCTTCGATATCACTTAGCCATCGTTGGCACACAATTGGATCAACCTCCCCATTATATATTGGTGGTTTACAGGCCATGAATTCCCTGTATGAACAAGGCTTTCGTCCTCCATGCTTCTCCTTTGCTAAATTTGAATCTTCTTCCAATTTCTTGATTCTATCTTCTACTATTGACAAAACTGTGTTTTGAATTTTATCAATAAAGCCCGACAAACTGTTTTCGATCGCCTTTCCAACCTCTTCGGCAATCACTTCCCTCATTTGTTCGGTGACTCTTGGCACCGCATTATCATTACCTCCATCAGCCATCTCTATTTCTGAAATGTTTACACAGGTTGTTAAACATTCCATTTATAACACATGCTTTACTTGTTTTGATTCAATCAAGTTCATAACTTGATTTAATCATTCTTGTTTCAATTCAATCAAGTTTATAACTTGATTTAATCATTCTTGTTTCAATTCATTCAAGTTTATAACTTGATTTAATCATTCTTGTTTCAATTCAATCAAGTTTATAACTTGATTTAATCATTCTTGTTTCATGCATTTCTTGTGTTTGAGTGAGCTTACACACTCTTTTCATGCATATTTGTACATTTCTCATTCTATACGTAATACATAATTTATTAATAAAATAAGTTAATTCTTACCGGACAATCGAACAAGCTTGAACCGAACACTTTGTTAACAACCTTAGGCTCTGATACCAACTTGTAACACCCATCTAAATAAACTTGATTTTAATCATAGAATATAGCATTTCAAATGAAATATTGTTAAAGTATCGTAACTTTCATAAAAGGAGTTCATAAGTAGCATCAACCATAGTCAACTAGTGACTAAATTAAAACATTACAAAAGCTGTTAAAGATTTGTTTACGTCCATACACAAGGTATATTTAAGATTTAAAGCGTTGCGGAAGCTAATAGATAGTGTTCGGTTCTTCAAAAGTTTGCTCGACCATCTTCCGGTTAGTTACTATCAACACCTAGGATCAAAAACACAACATAAGTTAGTTTTGATCAAGTCCAAGCAATTACAAACAAGTTCTATGGATTAATAATTAAAAATAAATAAAAATTTTCGGACTGAAGGCATCGCGTGATGCCACGGGGTCTCGCGCCACGCGAGGCCCTTGTTTTCACAGAATGTCTTGTTTGTTAATGCTGAACATTCCCAGCTCCAAGTGCAATCAAGTTCCAACTTTAAATAACCATAACTTTTGACTCGTAAGTCCGTTTTAAGTGATTTTTCTTCCTATATGTCTGTAAATTCATTACCAACATAACTATTATAAATTTGATGTCAAAAAATTATTTCACGGACCGAAAGACCATATGCGACAATGTGATTATTCGACCCATTCTAACCTTACACAATTTACAACCATTTGACTAATGATCCTATGACGCCTTATACCCAACATCCGGGGCTTATTATCACCCGCATTTCTTACCAACTTTTTGGTTTAATGCCTTTGTGATTATTATCGCCATTGTCGACTACTAGAACGTTTAACTACAATTTTCCACACTAATAGATCAATTGGCTCATCTTGTGGAACCATCCACTTATAATGACTACCAATTAGGTTTGTTTACTATACTAAATCTATCAAATTCACATTCCAACCATAATCGACATGAATTCTATCAATAACACATAGTTCATTCATATTTCAACGAGTGTAACGGATCAAGTTACATACCTTAGCGTACGCCCTTCAACCGCGAATCACCACCGGCTTGTCCACTCGACGTTCCGGTATCTTTTCCTTTAGAGTTCAATTCAAGACATGTTTAGAACTCTCTTTAGACCTCACTTCGCATAATATACCGAAACATCATAATTATGCGTTAAAGCTTTAAATTTCTATTTTTAAGCCTACTTTGAGGCATTTTCACAAACACCTTAAAGGCAGATTTATCACAAGATTATATGACAAGTTTCTAGCTTATCATTTAGCCCTAATTTCACTTCAATCAACATTTTACATGATTGTTAGCTTCTAGATTTCTGAAATCACTTCCAAATTATAAAATTACATAAAACTAACATCCAATATCCTAGTATTCATCAATTTACTCATAACCCATTAATCACATACAATGATGTTCATAGATTCACCAAAATTTCCTATGATTTCAACTTCTATTGGTCTAGGGTTTGTTCCTAGACACTATAGTTGTTTTTCAATCGTCACAACATATACATGCAACCCTAATTCAGATTTCTCAAATTTTCATGAGAATTTCAAGTTAAGAGTTTTTACTAAATTTTACATACCTTGTAATCCTCTTGCGATGAGGATCACGATTCTAAGCTCGGATTTTCGTTTGGACCAGATTTACTCCTTCAATTTGAGAATTTTAGTAGAATTCTAGGTTTTGTTGAAGGTGGGTGTCGCCCCCATGTTGTTCTGGTCGACCAGAGCTTCAAAAGTGGGGTGTTTAGTTATGTTTTATTTGTTTATTAAAATTCAAGTTTCAATTTTAACAACTTAAACCCCTCCACTTTGATCAATATTGATTTTAATTACTTTTAACCCTACTTTAGGTTATTTCTAGACTTGTAACTAATTAGGTTAAAATTCCTAGTTAGTAAATTCTCGTTTATTTAAACCTTACCAATTCCAATTTAAGGTTTTATATTTTCGGGGTGTTACATCTAGTCCTCCTGACGTGAACATTATGAAGAAGTTCAAGCATATTCGTAATTTCATATTGGAGTGGAAGAAAAATAATATTTCTTTGGAAGAGGAGGAGAAACAAGCAATCCTGGCTGATTTGGAGATTTTGGATGAGTTGGTCGAGCAGCGAGATCTTTCGGAGGAGGAGCAGTGGGTTTTTGGTGAAGGTAAAATGCGGATCAAGGAGTTGGATGAGTTTAAAAATAAAGATCTTAGACAAAAGGCGAGGGTTAGATGGGCTAAAGATGGGGACGAGAATATGAGTTTCTTTCATGGGGTGGTTAACAAGAGGAGAGTTGCAAACTGCATTCCGGGTGTTTATGTTAACGGGGTTTGGTGTACCAAACCCTCTTTTGTTAAACGTGAAGTGTTTTCTTTTTTCAGGAACAAGTTTATAGAAGATATGCAGGAGCGGCCACAGCTTGTATGTAGCGATCTGAAAGTTTTATCTGATGTCGAAGCCAATTACTTGGTGATTCCGTTTACTGTCAAGGAAATTAAAGAAGCGGTGTTTGAATGTGGTAGTGATAAAGCCCCGGGTCAGGATGGGTTCAACTTCAGGTTTATTAAAAAGTATTGGAGTTTGTTTGAAGAAGATTTCAAGAAGATTTTTCAACAATTCCATGAAACGGGTAAAATAAATCGGGGGGTTGGGTCTTCTTTTATTACGTTGGTGCCTAAGGTTAGCGATCCTGTGGGGTTAGGAGAGTACAGACCTATCAATCTTATTGGGGTGGTTAGTAAGGTGGTATCTAAAGTCTTGGCCAATAGAATGAAGACGGTGATGGATTCGGTCACACATGAGACGCAATCAGCATTCTTAGCGGGTAGATTCATTTTGGTTAGTAAGGTGGTATCTAAAGTCTTGGCCAGTTATTTATGTTTAAGATAGATTTTGAAAAAGCCTACGATAATGTTAATTGGGATTTTTTAATTTCTATCATGAGACAGATGAGGGTCCCGAGTTTATGGTGTAATTGGATGTATGGGGTGTTATCATCGGCTGCGTCTTCGGTTATTGTTAACGGTTCACCTACCTTTGAATTTGCATGTAGTAAAGGTATTCGACAAGTTGATCCGATCTCCCCCTTTTTATTTATTCTTGTGATGGAAGCTTTCTCTAGTATTATTCGGAAGGCTTGTGTTATGGGGTCATTTGACGGGGTGCATCTTCCAAATGGAGGGCATGTGTTATCCCACCTTTTGTATGCGGACGACGCTATTGTCATGGGCGAGTGGTCGCTGTTTAATTTTAGAGCCTTGAGACGCATTCTTCGTATTTTCCATTTGGTTTCGGGTTTGAGGATTAATATCCAAAAATCGATTCTTTATGGGGTAGGGGTGAACTCAGAGGCAGTTCGGGTTCAAGCGGAGACATTGGGGTGTAGGTCTGGCGAAACGTCGTTTAAATACTTGGGCATCCAAGTGGGTGGAAATATGGGTCGAGTCAACAGTTGGGATCCGGTTGTTCAGGTATTTAAAAAAAGGTTGACCGCTTGGAAGGCTCGGACTTTGTCCATGGGGGGAAGATTGGTTCTAGCCAAGTCGGTTCTTGAGTCTATTCCTTCGTATTATTTCTCTTTATATAGAGCTCCGGTGGCGGTTATTAACAAGCTTGAAAGTCTTGTCAAGAGGTTTTTATGGGGAGGCAATGACGAGATAGGTAAGGTCCATTGGGTAACCAAAAAAAGAAGGTGGCATGCGGTTATCTAAGCTGGACATTTGTAACCATTCGATGCTGCTTAAGTGGCTTTGGAGATTCAAAACCGAAGAGGGGGAACTGTGGAAGAGGGTAATTATTGCTATTCATACGTCTAGTAGGAGATGGGATGTTTTTCCATGGAACAAGCAAGCTTCAGGTCCGTGGAACAAGATTGTGAAATTGGGTTATGAGACTAAAGTTCAAGGGGTGGGTTTTATCAATATGATCCGTGGCACAGTGGGGTACGGTTTAGAGGTGAGGTTTTGGATGGATACTTGGATTAGCGATGTGCCTTTGAAAGATTTATTTCCGAACTTTTTTAGTATTGAAAACAATAAATGGTGTAAAGTGGCTGACAGAATCGGTAGTAATTCGGCGAGCGGGTCTATTCTTTGGGGTTGGAATAGATACCCGTCGTCTGAGGTAGAAGTTCAGGAGCTTATCGAGTGTCATAAAATGGTGGCTTTGGTTCGTTTGAACGATAAGAAGGACGAGTGGAGATGGAACTCAGCGAGTGATAGTTCTTTTTCTGTTAAAGAGGTTCGCAAATGGTTGACCAAGACTGATGCTCAGGTTGAACCGGTAGTATTTAGATGGTGTAATTGGATTCCTGGGAAGTGTAATGTGTTCATGTGGAGGGCTAACCTGGATAGGATTCCAACGGCTTCGGCTCTGCTTTGTAGAAGCATCAACGTTGGAGCCGGGTTTTGTTACTTTTGTGGAGAGTGCGAGGAAACCACTGAGCATCTATTCACGGCTTGTATTATAGCGCATGGGGTGTGGAATGCTATCGCTGCTTGGTTCAAAATACCTCCTGTATTTATTTTCTCGCTGAAGGATGTGATCCAGCTTCCGGAGAGTGCTAACTGTTCGAGTGATAAGAAGAAGATCATGTTTGGTATTTGTATAGTGACGTGTTCGAAGATTTGGGCGACTAGGAACGAAGTGGTTTTCAAACAAGCTAAAGCGAATGTGACTAAGATAGTGTCCGATATCAAATCGTTTAGCTTCTTATGGTATAATAGTAGATTGAAGAAGGATAGGATAACTTGGAAGGATTGGTGTATGTTTGATGTAACTTGACGTTTCTTTGTATTGGTGGTTATCTCTAGCTTGGAGATAACCCTTTGTTTGGTGTTTTAATGAAGTTCACTTTTCAAAAAAAAAAAGATATCATATCAGAAAACATATTTTAAAAACACCAAAAACTTCCGAAATAATGAAGAACCAAAATACTCAAAACATTGTCACCCAGGAGCATAGGTTAGAACGGGGACCCCCGAACTTTTCGGTCAGTAATGTTATGTATGTAGCTTTCATATAGAAATTTTTGAGTATATACGTTTTCGACTCCCCGGTTCTAAAGAAACTTTTAGGTATATATGTTTTCGACCCACCCGTCGGAAATCTCAAGATTCGCCACTGTTGTCACCTATCACCACCTTTAACATTTATTTTAACTACCAAGCATTTTATTCTAATAATATATATAAACTTTAAATTTTTTAAACATTACAATAATTAAAAAGCTGAAAATTAAGATTTACAAAATAAAATAAAAATAAGCATTAGAATAATCAAATATAAAAATAACTAAACCGTTAAAATAACTTTAAATTTACATGTTTAAATTTTAAAAGTTTTCTAAAAAATTGAAATATAAAATAACTGAAAATGTTAATATTAAAAAATTTAACTTATAAATGAAAAACTATGTGTGTTTGCGTATTAAAATTGAAAAAAATAAATAGGGATGTTGCCACTTGCCAACAATGAGAGTTTCAACAAGAACACACTATGTAAAGGGGCTTGAAAAATGGATGTTATGCGACATATGAACGACACGTAAGCACTCGGCATGGAATTGGCGTGATGGAAAAAAAAGGGTATGGAAAGGGCGTAGAAGAGGAGCGTTATTCGACACTATAATTATTATTATTTTTATTTATTTAATAATTATATATTATCTATTAATATTTTTCAAAAATATAATTAGTAATATAATAATTAACAATAATAAAAAATTACATAATTTAAATAAAAAAATTACATAACTAAAAAATCGATTACATAACTAAAAAAATGATTACTTAATTTAAACTAAAAAAATGAAACATAAAAAAAACGAAACTAAGTGGTGTTCAGTACTTCGCCGAAACCATAGGGGTTGTTCGGAACAAAGTTGCGGTTGTGTGGATGCATTATTTTTTATAAAAAGTTAAGAGATTTTATATAAAATGAAGGTTAAGAATGAGTTGGGTAGAAGAGAGTGAGGTGAAAATGGTGAGTTTTTTTTATGTAGATGAGTGAAATAATTTTTTAAATAAAAAGTCTTTTTTTTAAATAATGTCGTTGGGATCCAACAGCTAGTAGCCACCACAATCAGCCAACGCCACGTCGACGAGCAATTATCTTCAACGCCGGTGGAAAAGTTCAAGCTCAACCATCAACGCCGTCTACAACGCTGGGGAGGATGTGGTGTGTGCGGCGTGGAAAGGCATAAACGCCGCTCATCCACGCCCACATCGTGTGATCTAAAGAAGAATGACCACTATTCTTTCTTTGGCCTTATGTGGTCCCATCACTATGTGTTCAAAGTCGTTCACCAACAAGAACGAGAGTGCCAAAAACAAGACTGTTAAAAAACGCTATGATAAGGAAGGATGAGAAAAAACAGCTAAAAAGCTTTAGAAACATATTATT
>JARYGA010033525.1:0-53647 GCA_030545235.1 Helianthus tuberosus
ATCACTAAATCCAACAGTAAATAAGGATCACTGGTCATTTAGAAATCCACCCCTAACAATTATGTAAATAAACGAGTTGTATTTTGTTCTTATCCGCAATTAACCAACAGATAACTAGCCGTTATAATCGGACTAGCCGTTACGAACATGACGTCACTGAGGTGACTATCCTGCAAAATCATCATTATAAATAGGAGTTAGAGATAGGGATCAATCTGCATTTAAATTCAAGAGAAACTCCCTTTAAATTCATATCCGAAGATCAAACAGGTATATCTCTTCCTCTTCTTCCTTTACGTTTTCTTTCTCAGCCCCTTCTTTCTTCACCTTCTTCACAATCACGATGATGCTAAGATCCTCACCGGCGAAGGATCATAAGAAGGACATTCCTCTTAAGACCCAGGGGATAATCAAAGATTTGGCGAATGAAAGGTGCTGCTTCACTGATCCACAAATAGACAGAATCCGGCATTGCTTTCCGGCGAACACCTATTTCAAACCGTTTGATCCTATCGTTCTAAGTGATTACGTTTCTGAAACTTGGGTAGCTTTCCCGGTCACTCCTTTCACAATAGGATACTCGTATCCTTTCCCTGAATTCACCCAGTCTTTCTTCTCCCTCACCGACATCTCCTATATTCAAGCTATGCCAATGATCTGGAGGGTCTTATATACCCTTGAGAGGATCATTGAGCAGGAAGGAATTGCCCTAGGAATGTCGGAGTTGGCAGAGATGTATGATCTCACCACATTTGGATCCCACCGATATTTATTCAAGCGTAAACCCGGTGAAGAACATCCCATCTTCAAAGCCACTAAGAATGATACAAACTGGAAACGGCGATTCTTCTTTGTCAGAAGGGATTCTATCCCGGATGGAAAGAATCTGCCAAGGAAGTGGAGCACCCATGGTAGGATATAGGATCCTGAGAAGGATCACCAGATAATCTTGTTTTTGTATAAGGATCCCTAACACCCTTTTGTTTCTCTTGTACAACTATCTCTGTTTCGCATCTTATACCATCACCTGCCACTAAGGAAAGGCTCGCTGCTTTCAGAAGACTTGATCCTGCAACAAGGTCATTCAAAACAAACACCCAGGACTCACAAGAAGTATCCTCAGGTTCTGTCACGATGTCAAGTAAGTATCCTGTTCTTTGTATAGTTAAATGCTTAAATAAATAGTTAAATAGAAATAGAATAAGGATACTTATCTTTTTTGAATGTGTAGGTGCCGGTAAATCCTCAAAATCTGCCTCCAAGTTCAACATCACTGATATTGACAATGTCAGATCCTCCAAGAAAAAGTCTGCTGCTAGCCCCTCCGTTGTAATCCCCAAGGCTACCACTTCAAAGGGAAGAGGTGGAAAGAAAAGAAAAACCTCTGAAGCTGACAACCTTCAAGGCTTGCCTCTGATCCGCCATCAATTCCTCGAGTACTTTAATGATGTAAGGATCACTGACTAAGCTTAGTTATCCTATCCACTTGAGGATTATATGATCCTAACTCTGCATAGTCTTGTTTGCAGAAATTTGCTGAAATTGAGGACTACGTTGGAAATGTTGAGGATCTTGAGGAGAAATACTCTGATCTCCAAAAGGTGGCGGTGCTCAAGGATCACAAAATTGCCTCCCTTGAAAAGGATCTCAAGGATGCCAAAACTCAGATAGCTTCAATTCTGATCAATTTTGATTATGAGAAGAGCGAGATCACGGAGGATGCTAAGGTCTCCGCTGCCATTGCCATGTACAAGACCAAGCTACAGATGGCTCAAGAAGCTTAGGATCCTGCCTTTGATAGGATCAACTGGGACGTGGAAGGCTGGAAGGCCAGGCTGGCTGAGTTGGAGGATGAGGATGAGGCTGATGAGGTTCTGGCAATCGAGGCTAGTGGCAGTGGCAAGGATCAGGTGAAGGATACTGGAGCTGGAGGGGATGATGATGCAGCGAAGGTGTAGGCTGCATGAATGGGCGATGAAGGACATTTCTAGACGTAGCCGGAGCCCATTTTTTTTAGTTTGGTTATGGTTTTTGTTTTTGTTTTGATGATGTTTCTGTTGAACAATGATGTGTTGTACTCAAACAATAGTAATTAGGGCTAAGGATCATGGATCCTTTGAACAATAGGTAGGATTACAAATGGTGGAGGGATCCTCTGTTTGGGGGATGAAGCCATTGTGATCTTGCCGTCTTTTGATTCCTGCACTACCAAGACCCTTAGACAATGGACACCCTTTACCTACCCCAGCGGACGGGCCACGTATTGCTGGTAGATGCTCGGGGTAGGTAATTTTGACAACCTTAAGGGGTTTAATCTTTTGTGAATAAAATAACTTTAACTTTTTGGCTTATCCTGTGTTGATATCCTTGTTAATATTCTACTTTCCAACTGTTGTGATGTTTATTTTGTTTAAACTTATCAAGTAGAGAAAAAAATTAAGAAATATCCCAAAAAATTTAGGATATGATCAAAGATCACATATCCCATAATCGATAAGTTCTGAAAAGTAATATAGTTTAAGGATCATAAGTTCAGTTGTCAAAGGATAAGGGTTATTCAAATAAATAATGAATAAAATCAAAATAGTTAAGGATCATACCTGAGAATCCAAGTTAGAATTCTATCCTTTAACACTTATAATCAGGATAACCCAAAAGACAAACCTTAATAGAAGGTAAGGATCAAGGATCCTTGGTCATTTAACTTCAAAAACCTGAAATAGGATATAACTTGGGACTAAGCCAATATAAGATGAAAGTTAGTAACTGGGGACAAGCCCAACAATTCTGGGGACAAGCCCAATATACTGGGGACAAGCCCAAAGGATAACTGGGGACAAGCCCAAAGGATCGTATGTAAACTGGAGTATGGCCCTCAATGGCGACTATCCAAACTTAGTGACATGAAAATGCCAAAACCTTAGCTAACGTGAAAACGTTAGAAACCTTAGGAACAGATGTATGGTACGTCTACCATTATACGTAGGATCCTGAATATAGCCAACACAATGAAATTGTCAGCCCCTAAAGCGGGTACTGGTCCCATTGCCATGAACTATACCAGGATCATCGTGTGCTACTGGCGAAACTGGGGACAGGCCCAAACTGGGGACTAGCCCAAATAACTGGGGTCAAGCCCAAATAACTGGATACTTCTGTGGATACTCAATCCTTAGTTAAGGATACCTGAACCTTCAAAACTCAGAATCAAGTGAAAGGAGGATAAAGGATACAGGATCCTTATCCTTATATAGGATAATAATAAAAATGAAATAGTAAGAGATCAGAATATTACCAGAGTGAGGATCATCTGTCCTGTAAGGATCCTTCAAGGATACTAGTTAGGTGAGGATCATGGATCCTTATCACATGAAGTATTTTTTCAAGTGGACAGCATTCCAAGCTCTTGGTAGCAAATCACCTTCCATTGTAAGCAATCGATATGCCCCATTTCCTGCTTCAGCTTCAATCAAATAGGGGCCTTCCCACTTTGGTGCTAGCTTTCCATCAGCGGGATTGGTGGTATTCTGAAATACTTTCCTTAACACCATATCACCAACTTGGAATTTCCTGATCCTGACATTTTTGTTGTAGGCTCCAGCCATCCTTTGTTGATAACTGGCCATCCTTATCCTTGCCAAATCCCTGACTTCTTCTATAGTATCCAAGTCTTGAACCAAGTTTTCAGCATTTTCTTCAGGATCACGAATGCTTGTTCTCGCAGTTGGAACCACCATCTCTGTAGGGATCACTGATTCTGCCCCAAATACCAAAGAAAATGGAGTTTGGCCTGTAGCATTCTTGGGAGTTGTCCTATCAGCCCAAAGCACATAAGGTAATTCTTCTGCCCATTTTCCTTTCTTGGATCCAAGCTTCTTCTTCAAATTGTTGATGATGATCTTGTTGGATGATTCTGCCTGACCATTAGCTTGTGGGTGGACTGGTGTTGATTTTATCATCTTAATCCCCCAACTCTCACAAAAGTTAGTGGTTCTATTCCCAATAAATTGGGATCCATTATCACAAATAATCTCAGATGGGATACCAAATCTAGTAATAATTGTTAGGGGTGGATTTCTAAATGATCAGTGATCCTTATTTACTGTTGGGTTTAGTGATCCTCAATTCTGTCTGAAGTAGTGATCCTCAGAAGTGTTGCAGGATCAGGATCATGGATCACTATAAGGATTCTTGTACTAACGATTGTCTACTTTGAATTCGTAATTGTTTTGCAGGAGTATCAAGCTGGACTTGGTCTTGGCGATATTCCTGGAGAATATTCTAAGTCTATTCCGCACGTGCTTGGCCAGAAATGGACGTTATGGAGTCGTGGAGGACTTGCACCATTTCCGGAATGTTAGTTAGAGTAGATATTTTCTATTTTTAAAGGGGGTAGCGAGCTAGTTTTAAAACACTTGGCTATTTTTTTGCTACACACACACTCATACAACTGCTCTCATCAGCTCTCGCTAACACACTTGGCGATTACACACATTTTCTACACAATACACTATAGTGATCCTTGTACTTAGCTCGCTATCATCCGAAGTTGTAACACATTTTTCTGCTTAATTTGAGTTGGTGATCGGTAGTTTCCATCACCCGAGGTTTTTTATGCCGGAGATCATTCATTGATCAAGGGCTTTTTCCTCGTATAAATCTTCGTGTCACTTGTTTATTACACTTCATAGTGATCCTTATTGTTGTTCATCAATTCAAGCATCATACCTCACAACAGCGCCCACCGTGGGGCAATTGGTGCTTCATTCCTAGAAAGATTCGTATTTTCGTGGTCATTTCGGTTCGCTACAACCAAACATATGGCTTTCTCAGTGAAGAATACTTCAAGTTTGATGCCCTCATTCAGTTCTTCACAAGGCGTTCCTCCTTTGCCTCCACCACCTTCTGGATACCAGAAGAATGCTGAGAATGCTGCGAAAAACCATATCCTATTTTCCAAAAACCACCTACTTCTTCTGTTTCAACTAATCCTACTACTAATGATCTTTATGCCCTGATTTTGCAGATGAGGAATCATGCACAAGAGCAGTATAAAACCAACGAAAGGATCCTCCGGGAGATCGATGAGATCAAGAAACAGAAGAAATTAGTGGAGGATCACTCCCCTCTGATGCCAAGGTCGCTGAACTTCGACACTCCGGTCATAACTTCCCAACACTCAGCAGTTCCGGACGTGCAATACTTGGGTGAACTACCAGGAAGGCGTTATGGAACAGCAACAATGAGTCAGGCATTTGGCTCTTACTTCCAGCCTCAGGAATCCTCTTCTCAACCATCAGGATCCTCCTCTCAGCATCAGGGATACTTCACGTCAGGAGGATATGTGGGAATGCATGCAGTACAAGGATCCTCCCAGGTCCAAGGATCCTCCCAAGTACGAGGATCCTCCCAGGTCCAAGGATCCTCCCAGATCCAAGGATCCTCCCAAGTACGAGGATCCTCCCAGGTCCAAGGATCCTCCCAGATCCAAGGATCCTCCCAGGTCCCAGGATCCTCTTTGGTCCCAGGATCCTCTCTGGTCCCAGGATTCTCCATTGTTCAAGGATCCTCCCTGGTCCCAGGATCCTTTCAGGTTCAAGGATCATCTCAATTCCAAGGATCCAACCTCCTTCAAAATCAAGGATCCTTGAGAAGTATGCAGCCTCAGAACTCGGACGTTCATCAAGGAGACTTCATACCAATGCAGACCATTGCCTCCTCTGGTCCTTCAATCATGCCAGAGTCTCGACAAGATGGATTCACATCCGTAATTCCAAACTCGAATCCTGTGGGAAGTAACACTTTTAATAATTTATATAACACTAACCATGGCTTTATGCAGGATACAGGTATCAATCAGGCCATGACTAGGGAGCTACAGAAGCTTAAGGATATGATATCCAGTGTACCAGGAGTGGTTAAACCCATTCCTGAGATTGCGGATGGTAGCCATAGGATATCTTGTTTTGCACCACCTTTATGTGATGCTGAGATACCTAAAAATTCGAGATACCATCAATGAAGCTATATGATGGTTCGACGGATCCAGAAGAACATGTAGCTCAGTACAGGGAGAGGATGGAGATCAATCCAATTCCTGAAAGGTTGAAAGAAGCATGTCTATGCAAGGGATTTGGATCCACACTTACAGGATTTGCTCTTAAATGGCTGCTAAGTCTTCCCCCTTACTCTATTACTTCATTTGCTAATTTAGTTAACTTGTTCAATAGTCAATTCTCTTGTAGTAGAAAGTTTGAACGATTAACTAGTGATTTATATAGGGTAACACAAGGTCAAAATGACTCACTTAGAGATTATATCACTAAGTTTAGTAAAGAATCCTTAGATATTCCTAATTTGGATATTGCTACGGCTGTAGAAGCCTTTAAAATGGGATTGCTTAGGGATTCATTATTCTATGATGATCTTGTTATGACACCTTGCAGGAATCTTGATGAAGTAAGGACTAGGGCCCTTAGGTTCATCCGCCTAGAGGATGACAAAAGGATCCAAGACAGATTGACAGGATCCTCAAAACAGGATAAACAAGGATCCTACTTCAGGAACAACAAATCCAAGTCCTACAACAGATCTTATAACCAGAATGTGCACGCAGTGGAACAAGAAGAGGATAATGAGGATTATCCTCCTATTTCTGGATATTGTTTTTCTGTAGATAACAATGAACTAATCCTTGCAATGCAGAATCTAGGTGAGAAAGCTAGGTGGCCAAGAAAAAGTGATAAACCAGCTGCTACAAAGGATAAATCCAAGTGGTGTGCATATCATGAGGATTTTGGGCATCTCACTGAAGAGTGTATTGCACTTAGAAAGGAAATTGGTTACTTGTTGAGCAAGGGGCATTTAAAGGAACTCTTGGGACGAAAGAAATCAAGGACCCAGGATCCTGAAAGGATCCCGGAAAGGGCTCCTGCTCCTCCAGCAGATGCACAAGTCATAAATTTCATATCCGGTGGATCAGACATCTGTGGTACATCCTTCTCAGCAGCGAATAGACACGCTAAGGAAACCAAGATGGATAATGGAGACAGACCCGTCCGGACCTCCGTTGTCACCCAGGATAAAGTCATTACTTTTGATGAGGATGATCTTATTGACATCCAGGATCCTCATCATGACGGTCTTGTAATTACATTGTTTATTTCTAACCACTTTGTTCGCAGGATCCTTATAGATGGAGGAAGCTCTGTGAACATCATTCAGCTGGATGTTCTCAAGAAAATGAATATCCCAGAGTCTGATATTATCCCAAGATCCTCAATACTTGTGGGATTCAGTGGGGAAACAAAGAATACATTGGGGGACATCAAACTCCCAATCTATATTGAAGGATTGCATTCTTATCAAAAGTTTTGTGTTATTGATTGCTTATCGTGTTGTAATGTTATCCTTGGCAGGCCATGGATACATGATATGAAGGCAGTCCCATCCACCTATCATCAGTGTGTAAAGCTTCCAAGTCCATGGGGAGTGGTGAAAATTGAGAGTGATCAACAGGAGGCTAAGAATTGCTATACCTCATCAATGAAACCAGCCTCAAGACCAAGGGAGCAATAGCAATTAAAGTATCCTTCAAGAGATGTCTTGGAGGCAAGAGAACAGGATTTGAAAGAAATCCTCATGGATCCTGATGATCCTGAATCCAAGATCTTCATAGGGTAAGGGATCCTTAGCGATATTGAACGGGAGCTAGTATCCTTTCTCAAAAGAAGGAAAACCACCTTTGCCTGGAAACATGAAGACATGACAGGTATATCTAAAGATATAATTACTAACAAACTTGGCATTGACAGGTCATTCAAGCCAATTCATCAAAAGAGGAGGAAGTTTGCACCTGAAAGAAATGCTATTATCCAGGAAGAGGTAGATAAGCTACTTCGAGCAGGTATGATTAGAGAGGTTAAGTATCCAAGATGGTTAGCCAATGTGGTTGTTGTTCAAAAGAAAAATGGAAAGTGGAGGGTATGTGTCGATTTTACGGATTTAAACAAGGCATGTCCCAAGGATCCTTTCCCATTACCCCACATTGACTCCATGGTGGATGCTACCGCGAGTTATGAGTTGTTAACTTTTATGGATGCTTCATCTAGATTTCAACAAATTCAGATGGAACCATCCGATCAAGAGGATACATCCTTTATGACCCCAACTGGTATATACTGTTATATTGCTATGCCATTTGGATTAAGGAATGCAGGTGCTACTTATCAAAGGCTAGTCAATATGATGTTCAAAGAGCAAATTGGACACACTATGGAAGTCTATATTGATGACATGGTGGTTAAGTCCAAGAAAGCTGAGGATCATCTTAAACACTTGGAGGAAGCATTCAATATCCTTGATAAATATAATATGAAACTTAATCCTTCTAAGTGTTATTTTGGTGTAAAGGCAGGTAAATTCTTAGGATATATGGTGACAAAGAGGGGCATTGAAGCAAGTCCAGAGCAAATTAAGGCTATTGTGAATATCAAATCTCCTGCCAATGCTAAGGATGTGCAAAGGTTGACTGGCAGGATCGCAACCTTAAACAGATTCATATCCAAATCCTCAGAAAAGTCCAAGGAGTTCTATGACATCCTGAGGAAGAACAAGAAATTTGAATGGACTGAGAAGCATGAAAGTGCCCTTAAAGCTCTTAAGGATTACCTATCCTCAGCCCCAGCCTTGATGAAACCAGAAAAGGGAGATGTGTTATCCTTATGGCGGTATCCTCAAAAGCAGTAAGTGCGGTCCTTGTTAAGGATCACCAAGGTACACAACATCCTGTTTATTATGTAAGTAAGAGCTTACTTGATGCTGAATCCAGGTATTCACATTTAGAAAAACTTATCCTCGCATTAATTATGGCATCTACTAAATTAAGACATTATTTTGAGACTCATGCCATTATTGTTAAAACTAATTTCCCAATTAAGAATGTTCTCAGGAAACCTGAAATGTCAGGAAGGATGGCTAAGTGGGCAGTGAAGTTGAGTGCATATGATATAAGATATGAACCAAGGACCGCCATCAAATCCCAAGCCTTAGCTGACTTTGTGGCAGATTTTAGTAGTGATTTGCAAAAGGAGGCTGAACTAGAAGTCCAACAGCTTGAAGAAACCAAGGATCCTTGGATACTGTTCACTGATGGATCCTCCAATGTAAATGGAACATGGCTTGGAATACTACTAAAATCGCCACAGGGGGACATAATACCCCACTCCATAGCTTGTGAATTCCAAACTACCAACAATGAGGCTGAATATGAAGCCTTGATAGCTGGTTTGCAAATTGCAAAGCATATGAGGATCAGGTATCTTGAGGTACATGTAGATTCTTTATTGATCACTAATCACTTTAATGGATCCTATGCTGTTAAAGGTGAAAAGCTAATCAAATATTTGGAGATAGTCAAAGAATTGGCACTCTCTTTTGTATCCTTTAGTTTGACACAGGTACCAAGGGAAGAGAATGCAGAAGCTGATGCATTAGCCAATCTAGGATCATCTTTGAAGATTCCTGAGGATATCAAGATCCTTATTATCCATATCCTGACCCCTGCTATCAAGGATCATGTAGCTATGGAGATAGGAGAAGATTCTGCGATCATCCCTAGTGATGATACCCAATCTCATTCAGGATCATGGATACTCCCAATCATGAGATACATACAACATGGAGAAATTCCTACAGGAGAAAACCCAAGGGCTTTCAAAATTAAGGTATCTCAATTTACAATATTAAATAATATGTTGTATAAACGATCTCGTGCAGGACCATATTTAAGATGCATTGAGGATCCTGAAATTCAAGAAGTCCTAAAGGATTTCCATGAAGGAGATTGTGGAAACCACACTGGGGGCAGGGCATTATTCTCAAGGATTCTGAGGACAGGATACTATTGGCCCACTATGAAGAAGGATGCTGTGGAGTATGCCAAGAAGTGTGATCCTTGTCAGAGGCATAGTAATATCCTTCACCAACCAGCAGAGCTCTTGCATCCTATATCCTCTTCTTGGCCATTCATGAGATGGGGAATGGATATAGTTGGAAAGCTTCCTAAGGCACCTGGTGGAAAAGTATTCATGCTTGCTATGACTGATTATTTCTCTAAGTGGATAGAGGCTGAAGCCTTTGCTCAAGTCAGAGAAAAGGAAGTTATATCCTTTATTAAAAGAAACATTATTACTAGATTTGGTATCCCTTCTGAGATTATTTGTGATAATGGATCCCAATTTATGGGGAATAGAACCACTAACTTTTGTGACAGTTGGGGGATTAAGATGATAATTGTTTTGGTCAAAAAATCTGACGAGGATAATGCAACCAAACTCTTTGTTACGGGGAATGATGCTTTGAATGTAGAACAATGATAAGGATCACTTCAATGTAAATTGCACAAATGACACAAGGATGTATACGGGGAAAAAGCCCTTGATCAAGAGTTGATCTCCGGCACAAAAAACCCCGGGTGATGGAAACTACCGATCACCAAGCTCAAATAAATCAATAAATGTTTACAACTTCGGATAGTAACGAGCTAGGTACAAGGATCACTATGGTGAAATGTGTAAAAATGAGTGAAAACTAATAAGTGTTCGTCGAGATCTTCAAGAATGCGATCGTATGAGAGTGTGTGTAGCTGAAAAATGGCTAAGTGTTCTAATTCTAGCTCGTCACCCCTTTAAAAATAGAAATTCACTATAATAACAAACTATCCGACTTTTGTGCCAAGCTCCCACGTTCTCCACAACGTCCATTTCCAGTCAAACGTGTGCGAAATACCCGTGGAATATTCCATAGTAACGTTGCCAAGACTAAGTCAAGCTTGTTACTCCTGCAAAATAATACGAAACATAAACAAACAATCGTTAGTATGAGGATCCTTAAGGTGATCCATGATCCTGATCCTGAAGCTCTTCTGATGATCACTATCTGTCACAGAAGTAAGGATCATTAATTAGGATAACAAGTAAGGATCACTAATTGTTAGAAAATCCTCCCCTAACAATTGCCCCCAAAATATAAGGAGTGATATGTAAAATGAGCGAATTATATTTTCTTGATCTTATCCGCAACTAACTATCGTAAATATAGCCGTTGTTGTAGAACTATCCGTTGCAACCATGACGTCACAGAAGTGACAACCCTGCACAATCATGTTTATAAATAGGAGATATAGATAGGATCGATTGCATTTAAAATTTCAGAGATACTCCCTTTATAACTGCATTCCTAAGATAAACAGGTATTCTCTCTTCATCTTCTTCCTTCTTTTGCTCTGTTTTCAGTTTCTTTCCCCCATTCTATCAAAGATGTTGCTCCAGAACTCCCCAGCTAAGGATCACCCGAAAAACAGCCCACTGAAAAGCCAGGGGATCATCGAAGATTCCATAAAAGAACGCTGCTGTTTCAACGATGCACAGATTGATAGGATCCGCCACTGCTTCCCGGTGAACACCGTGATTAAGTCTTTTGATCCCAATGCCCCGAGTGATCATATTTCGGATAAATGGGTTGCTTTTCCTGTCACCCCGTTCACCATAGGCTATACATATCCTTTTCCAGCCTTCACCCAATCTTTCTTTTCCCTAACCGGCATCTCTTATATCCAAGTCATGCCGATGATATGGAGGGTTTTGTACACCCTTGAAAGGATCATCGAGCAGGAAGGGATAGACCTAGGAATGTCAGAGCTGGGAGAGCTGTATGATCTTACTACCTTTGGTTCTCATCGTTATTTGTTTAAACGTAAACCTGGTGAGGAACACCCGATCTTCAAAGCTACCAAGAATGATGCTAATTGGAAGCGGCGTTTCTTTTTCGTCAAGAGAGATTCAATTGATGACGGAAAGGATCTACCCAAGAAATGGGCTACCCATGGTAAGGTGGAGGATCCTGAGAAGGATCACCAGAGAACTTTCTTTTGATATAATGATCACTTATATATTTTTGCTTTCTTGTTATGCAGCTATCACCGTCTCACACCTCAGACTGTCTCCTGCTGCCAAAGAGAGACTCATCGCTTTCAAGAAACTTGATCCTGAAATAAGAACTTTCAAGACAACCACCCAGGATTCTCAGGAGGTATCCTCAGGCTCTGTCACGATGTCAAGTAAGTATCTTTGTTTAAAAATTTAAATAAATAGTGAAATATAAGTGAAGTAAAGATACTTATCTTGTTTTGGTTGTGTAGGTGCTGGAAAATCCACCAAGTCTGCTTCAAAGTTCAATGTCACCGATCTCACCACCGTCAGATCCTCCAAAAGAAAGGCTCCTACCAGCCCGACAGCTTCAGTCCCCAAGGCACCCCTCAAAGGAAAGGGAATCAAGAAGAGAAAGGCCTCTGAAGCTGAGGATCTGCAGGGTCTGCCTCTAATCCGCCACCAATTCCTCGAGTACTTCAACGATGTAAGGATCACTGTCTCTACTAGTATATCCTGCTGACATATCCTGCTGATATATCCCGTTGATTTGAGGATCACTTGGTCCTGACCTTATCTTTTATCCCTTTTGCAGAAATTCTCTGAGATTGAGGATTATGTTGGCCACGTTGAGGATCAGGATAGGAAGATTGCCGACCTCCAGCAGGTTGCATTGCTAAAAGACCTCAAAATTGCTGATCTTCAGAAGGAAGTCCGGGATGCCAAACAGGAGACGGCCAAGGTGCTGGTTAATGTTGACTATGAGAAGCATGAGATCACCGAAGACGCCAAAGTCTCTGCCGCCATAGCAATGTACAAGACCAAGCTGCAATTGGCCTTGGAAGCTCAGGATCCTGCTTTTGACAAGAGCACCTGGGATGTGGAAGGCTGGAAGGCAAGGCTGGCTGAACTGGACGATGAAGAGGCTGAGGAGGTTGAAGAGATCCTGACGATCGAGGCTGGAGGCAAGGGTGAAGGTGGTGAAACAAGTGGAGCTGGAGGTGGTAATGCAGCGAAGGTTTAGGCTGCTTGATTGGGCGATGATGGAAACTTCTAGACATAGCCGGAGCCCAATTTTTTTAGTTTGATGGTTGTTTTGTTGAACAATTTGATGGTTTGTACTGAACAATAGTTTTTAGGATTAAGGATCATGTATGATCCTTTGGACAATAGGCAGGATTGCAAATGGTGGAGGGATCCTCTGTTTGGGGGATGAAGCCATTGTGATCCTGCCGCCTTTATATTCCTGCACTACTTTGAACCTATTATCATGGACACCCTTTACCTACCCCAGCGGACGGGCCACGTATTGCTGGTAGATGCTCGGGGTAGGTAATTTTGACAACCTTTTAAGGGCTAGTCTTTTGTTAATAAATAAAATCTTAATCTTTTGTCGCTTATCTTGTATTGTTATCCTTTTTGTCTCTTTAATTCTCAATTGTTTTGATGTACACTTATTGAATAAACAATTTTGAATAAGTCGGATTGAAAATATTTAGGACATGATCCATGATCAAATATCCTATAGTTAAAGAATCTCAAAAAGTAATATATTTTAAGGAACATAAGTTTAGTTGTCAAATTTTGAAGGGTTATTCAAATAAACAATTAATAGAATTAAAAATAGTTAAGGATCATACCTGAGGATCCAAGTTAGGATCCTAACCATAATCAGGATAACTATAAGATAAACCTTAGAGAGAAGTAAGGATCAAGGATCCCTAGTTGCTTATCTTCAAGGACCTGAAATAGAGCATAACTTGGGACTAAGCCAACATAAGATAAGAGTTAGCAACTGGGGACAAGCCCAAGGATAACTGGGGACGAGCCCAAGGATAACTGGGGATGAGCCCAAGGATAACTGGGGACGAGCCCAAGGATAACTGGGGACAAGCCCAAGGATCGTATGTAAACTGGAGTATGGCCCTAACTGGCGACTATCCAAACTTAGTGACATGAAAATGCCAAAACCTTAGCCAACGTGAAAACGTTAGAAACCTTAGGAACGGATGTATGGTACGTCTACCATTATACGTAGGATCCTAGGTATAGCCAGTACAATGGAATTATCAGCCCCTAAAGCGAGTACTGGTCCCACTGCCTTGAACCATACCAGGATCATCATGCGCTACAGGCGAAACTGGGGTCAAGCCCAAATAAATGGGGTCAAACCCAAGGAACGGATTGCTTCTGCAGATAACCAATTTTTTTGCTAAGGATACCTGAACTTTCAAAACTTAAAATCACGTGAGAGATGGATAAAGGACACATGATCCTTATCCTTATATGAGAAAATAAAGAAATGAAATAGTTTAAGATTAGGATATTACCAAAGTAAGGATCACCGATACTTTAAGGATCCTTCAAGGATACCCCTAACGTAAGGATCATCTGTGCCATGAGGATCCTGCTCACATGAAATATTTCTTCAAGTGGACAGCATTCCAAGCTCTTGGTAGCAAATCACCTTCCATGGTCAGCAATCTATATGCCCCCTTTCCTGCTTCAGCTTCAATCAAATAAGGGCCTTCCCATTTTGGAGCCAATTTTCCATCAGCAGGATTGGTGGTATTCTGAAATGCTTTCCTTAATACCATATCTCCAACTTGAAACTTCCTGATCTTGACATTTTTGTTATAAGCACCAGCCATTCTTTGTTGATAACTGGCCATCCTTATCCTAGCCAGATCCCTGATTTCTTCAATAGTATCCAGGTCTTGAGCCAAGTTCTCATCATTTTCCTCAGGATCACGAGTACTTGTTCTAGCAGTTGGAACCACCATTTCTGTTGGGATCACTAATTCTGCCCCAAATACCAAAGAGAATGGTGTTTGACCAGTAGCATTCTTAGGGGTTGTCCTATCAGCCCAAAGCACATAAGGTAGTTCTTCTGCCCATTTCCCTTTCTTGGATCCAAGCTTATTCTTCAAATTGTTGATAATGATCTTGTTGGATGATTCTGCTTGACCATTAGCTTGTGGGTGGACTGGTGTTGATGTTATCATCTTAATCCCCCAACTGTCACAAAAGTTAGTGGTAGCATAAACACTTGGAGAAGTAATCAGTCATAGCTAGCATGAACACTTTTCTCTGACTTGGGCAAAAGCTTCAGCCTCTATCCACTTGGAGAAGTAATCAGTCATAGCTAGCATGAACACTTTTCCACCAGGTGCCTTAGGGAGCTTACCAACTATATCCATACCCCATCTCATAAATGGCCAAGAGGAGGATATAGGATGCAATAATTCAGCTGGTTGATGAAGGATATTGCTGTGTCTCTAACAAGGATCACATCTCTTAGCATACTCCACAGCATCTCTTTTCATGGTTGGCCAGTAGTATCCTGTCCTCAGGATCCTTGAGAATAATGCCCTGCCCCCAGTGTGGTTTCCACAATTTCCTTCATGGAAGTCTTTTAAAACTTCTTGGATTTCAGGATCCTCAATGCATCTCAAGTATGGTCCTGCAAGAGATCGTCTATACAACATATTATTTAAAATTGTGAATTGAGATACCTTAATTTTGAAAGCCCTAGGGTTTTCTCCTGTAGGAATCTTTCCATGTTGTAAGTATCTCATGATTGGTGAGATCCATGATCCTGATCCTGGATTCGGCATCAAGTAAACTTTTACTTACATAATAGATAGGATGTTGTGTACCTTCATGATCCTTAACAAGGACCACACTTACTGCTTTTGAGGATACTGCAAGATACAAGGATAGCACATCGCCTTTTTCTGGTTTCATCAAGGCCGGGGCTGAGGATAGGTAATCTTTGAGAGCTCTTAAGGCATTTTCATGCTTCTCAGTCCACTCAAATTTCTTGTTCTTCCTTAGGATATCATAGAATTCTTTGCACTTCTCTGAGGATTTGGATATGAATCTGTTCAAAGCCGCTATCCTACCTGTTAGCCTTTGGACATCCTTAGCATTGGCCGGATATTTGATGTTCACTATTGCTTTGATTTGTTCCGGGCTAGCTTCAATGCCTCTCTTTGTCACCATATATCCTAAGAATTTACCTGCTTTAACACCAAAGTGACATTTTGAAGGATTAAGTTTCATGTTATATTTGTCAAGGATATCGAACGCTTCCTCCAAGTCCCTTAGGTGATCCTCAGCCTTTATTGATTTTACCACCATATCGTCTATGTAAACCTCCATAGTTTGTCCAATCTGATCCTTGAACATCATATTCACCAGCCTTTGATAAGTTGCACCTGCATTTCTTAGTCCGAACGGCATAGCAATATAGCAGTATATACCAGTTGGAGTCATGAAGGCTGTATCCTCTTGATCGGATGGTTCCATTTGGATTTGTTGAAATCCAGATGAAGCATCCATAAAAGTTAACAGTTCATGACCCGCAGTTGCATCCACCATGGAATCAATGTGGGGTAATGGGAAAGGATCCTTGGGACATGCCTTATTTAAATCGGTAAAATCGACACATACCCTCCACTTTCCGTTTTTCTTTTGAACAACAACCACATTGGCCAACCATCTTGGATACTTGACCTCTCTAATCATACCTGCCCGGAGCAATTTCTCTACCTCTTCCTGGATAATGGCATTTCTTTCCGGTGCAAACTTTCTTCTCCTTTGATGGATTGGTTTGAAGGACCTATCAATGCCAAGTTTGTGAGTGATTACATCTTTAGATATACCTGTCATGTCTTCGTGTTTCCATGCAAAGGTAATCTTTCTCCTTTTGAGGAAGGATACGAGGTCTTCTTTCATTTCGCCAAGGATCCCTGATCCGATATAAATTTTAGATTCAGGATCACGGGGATCCATGAGGATTTCTACCACATCCTGCTCTCTTGCCTCCAAGACATCCCTTGGAGGATACTTTGATTGCTATTGCTCCCTTGACTTCGAGGCTGGTTTCATCGATGAAGTATAGCAATTCTTAGCCTCCTGCTGATCACTATCAATCTTGACTATTCCCCAAGGACTAGGGAGCTTCACACATTGATGGTAAGTAGATGGGACTACCTTCATATCGTGTATCCAGGGCCTGCCAAGGATAACATTACAACAAGATAAACAGTCAATAACACAAAATTTTTGATAAGAATGTAGGCCTTCGATGTATATTGGGAGCTTAACGTCCCCCAGGGTATTCTTAGTTTCGCCACTAAATCCCACGAGCACGGAGGATCTTGGTATGATATCTGATTCAGGAATACCCATCTTCTTCAGAACATCGAGCTGGATAATGTTCACTGAGCTTCCTCCGTCTATAAGGATCCTGCGGACAAAATGGTTAGAAATGAAAAGAGTAATAACTAAACCATCGTGATGAGGATCCTGGATATCAACACGATCATCCTCATCAAAGGTTATGACTTTTCCTTCGGAGACACTTGATGTTCGAACGGGTCTTTCTCCACTATCCATCTTAGTTTCCTTTGCATGCCTTTTAGCTGCTGAGAAGGATGTGCCACAAATGTCTGATCCTCCAGAAATAAAGTTTATTACTTGTGCATCTGCTGGAGGGGCTGGAGCCTTCTCAGGGATCCTTTCAGGATCCTGAGTCCTTGACTTTTTTCGACCCAACAATTCTTTTAGATGCCCCTTACTCAACAAGTATCCAATTTCCTTTCTTAGCGCAATGCATTCTTCTGTGAGATGCCCAAAATCTTCATGGTATGCACACCACTTTGATTTATCTTTGGTTGCAGCTGGTTTGTCATTTTTTCTGGGCCATCTGGCTTTATCACCTAGATTCTGCATCGCAAGGATTAGTTCATTGTTATCAACAGAGAAACAATACTCAGAGATTGGAGGATAATCCTCATCATCCTCTTCCTGATCAACAGCATGCACGTTCTGGTTATCAGATCTGTTATAGGATCTGAACTTGTTGTTCTTGAATGAGGATCCTTGCTTATCCTGCTTTGAGGATCCTGCTAACCTCTCCTGGATCCTTTTGTCATCCTCTAGCCGGATGAACCTAAGTGCCCGGGTTCTTACCTCATCTAGGTTCCTGCATGGTGTCATAACAAGATCATCATAGAACAATGAATCCCTAAGCAATCCCATTTTAAAGGCCTCAACAGCCGTGGCTATATCCAAGTTGGGAATGTCTAAGGATTCTTTACTAAATTTGGTAATGTAATCCCTTAATGATTCATTATGACCCTGGGTTATCCTATATAGATCACTAGTTAATCGTTCAAATTTTCTACTACAAGAAAACTGGTTATTAAACAAGTTAACTAGGTTAGCAAATGAGGTAATGGAATAGGGAGGAAGACTTAGCAGCCATTTGAGAGCTGATCCAGTAATAGTGGATCCGAATCCCTTGCACAGGCATGCTTCCTTTAACCTTTCTGGGATTGGATTGATTTCCATCCTCTCCCTGTATTGTGCTATGTGTTCTTCAGGATCCGTCGAACCATCATACAGCTTCATAGTTGGGACATGGAACCTCTTGGGTATCTCAGCATCACAGATTGGTGGTGCAAAACGAGATATCTTGTGGCTCCCATCTGCAATCTCTGGGATAGGTTTGACCACTCCTGGAACACTTGATATCATATCCTTCAACTTTTGCAACTCTCTGGCCATGGCATGATTGATACCTGGATCCTGCATAAGGCCATGGTTAGTAGTATAAGAATTATTAAAAGTGTTACCTCCCATTGGATTCAAATTAGGAAGAATGGATGTTAATCCATATTGTTGGGGCTCTGGAATGACCGAAGGACCAGTAGAAGCATTGGTCTGCATTGGAATAAAATCTCCCTGATGGACATCTGAACTTCCTGTTTGCAAACTCCTCAAGGATCCTGCCATTTGGAAGGATCCCTGAAACTGGGACGATCCTGGAACAAAGGAGGATCCTTGAACCTGGGATCACCCTGGAACAATGGAGGATCCTTGAACCTGGGATGATCCTGGAACAAAGGAGGATCCTTGAACCTGGGATGATCCTGGAACAAAGGAGGATCCTTGAACCTGGGATGATCCTGGAACAAGGGAGGATCCTTGAACCTGGGATGATCCTGGAACAAAGGAGGATCCTTGAACCTGGAATGATCCTGGAACAAAGGAAGATCCTTGAATCTGCTGCGCTTCTGAGTATCCTCCTGAATTCATGAAGGATCCCATATGTTGAGGATAGGATCCTGCTGGCTGAAAGTATGAACCTGATGTCTGGGTCATTGTTGTTGTTCCGTAGTGCACTCCTTTCGGTCCACCCACATATTGAACATCTGGAACCACTGATGGCTGAGAAGTAATCACCGGAGTATCAAAATTCAAAGATTTGGGCACCAGTGGGGAATGATCCTCTGCCGTTTTCTTTTGTTTCTTGAGATCTCCGATTTCTCTGAGAATCCTTTCATTGGTCTTATCATGTTGCTGTATATGATCCTTCATCTGCAAAATCAAAGTAAACATGTCACTAGTAGTGGGAGTGTAAGAAGCAGAAGAAGTTGGAGGGTTGAAGAAAATGGGAGTTGGTTTCTTCTCGGCATTTTTCTGAGGTCCAGATGGTGGTGGAGGCAAAGGTGGAATGCCCTGAGATGAATTGACCGCAGACATTACAGTAGAGGTATTCTTCAATGATGAAGCCATGTATTTGTATGGAATGAACCGGAATGATCACCAACAGAAAAACTTCTTAGGAATGAAGCACCAATTACCCCACGGTGGGCGCCAAACTGTTTTGGTCAAAAAATCTGATGAGGATAATGCAACCAAACTCTTTGTTACGGGGAATGATGCTTTGAATGTAGAACAATGATAAGGATCACTTCAATGTAAATTGCACAAATGACACAGGGATGTATACGGGGAAAAAGCCCTTGATCAAGAGTTGATCTCCGGCACAAAAAACCCCGGGTGATGGAAACTACCGATCACCAAGCTCAAATAAATCAATAAATGTTTACACCTTCGGATAGTAACGAGCTAGGTACAAGGATCACTATGGTGAAATGTGTAAAAATGAGTGAAAACTAATAAGTGTTCGTCGAGAGCTTCAAGAATGCGATCGTATGAGAGTGTGTGTAGCTGAAAAATGGCTAAGTGTTCTAATTCTAGCTCGTCACCCCTTTAAAAATAGGAATTCACTATAATAACAAACTATCCGACTTTTGTGCCAAGCTCCCACGTTCTCCACAACATCCATTTCCAGTCAAACGTGTGCGAAATACCCGTGGAATATTCCATAGTAACGTTGCCAAGACCAAGTCAAGCTTGTTACTCCTGCAAAATAATACGAAACATAAACAAACAATCGTTAGTATGAGGATCCTTAAGGTGATCCATGATCCTGATCCTGAAGCTCTTCTGAGGATCACTATCTGTCACAGAAGTAAGGATCATTAATTAGGATAACAAGTAAGGATCACTAATTGTTAGAAAATCCTCCCCTAACAATAACATCTACACCAGTCCATCCACAAGCTAATGGTCAGGCAGAGTCATCCAACAAGATCATCATCAACAATTTGAAGAAGAAGCTTGGATCCAAGAAAGGAAAATGGGCAGAAGAACTACCATATGTGCTTTGGGCTGATAGGATAACTCCCAAGAATGCTACAGGCCAAACTCCATTTTCTTTGGTATTTGGGGCAGAATCAGTGATCCCTAGAGAGATGGTGGTTCCAACTGCAAGAACAAGCATTCGTGATCCTGAAGAAAATGCTGAAAACTTGATTCAAGACTTGGATACTATAGAAGAAATCAGGGATTTAGCAAGGATAAGAATGGCCAGTTATCAACAAAGGATGGCTCGAGCTTACAACAAAAATGTCAGGCTCAGGAAATTCCAAGTTGGGGATATGTTATTAAGGAATGCATTTCAAAACACCACCAATCCTGCTGATGGAAAGCTAGCACCAAAGTGGGAAGGCCCCTATTTGATTGAAGCTGAAGCAGGAAAGGGGGCATATCGATTGCTAACAATGGAAGGTGATTTGCTACCAAGAGCTTGGAATGCTGTCCATTTGAAGAAATATTCCATGTGATCACGATCCGTGATCCTTACCAGACAAGTATCCTTGAAGGATCCTGTAGGACCGGGTTTGGGGACCGAAACCGTGATTCTTGTGATTATGTTCAAAGACGGAAGAGATTAGCAATGATAAACAAACAACTTTGTATTAATCCGGTAGTAAAACGTTACAAATCGGCCCGATTACATGATAACCGAACTAATACCAAAGGAGTATACATTCCGGGAGAGATCAAGTGGTGATCTCTCCCCGGGTGAGGTCTCAAACCTCCTCTCACTCTCTTGGTCTTGCAAATGACAAAGTGTTGGTATTTATACCCAACACAGGTTGTATGGTCGAAGGATCTAACTGATTGATCGATAGATCATCTGTCGATCATCCAGCTATCGAAAGATACACATATACCTCGAAGGATGACATATCCTTCGAGGTCCATCTTCATCTATCGATGGATATCTTTCGAGCTCATCGAAGGATATACACAATCCTTCGATGCCTTATCCTTCGACACCAAACATTATACAACCATAATCTAACTGTTTGTCTAGCAAAACCCACACGGTCAACCGAATAACCCTCTCGTTTGACCACTTCAAACGAGCGGGTCTATACACGTTCGATAGACCGTTTCACTAACTATTACAAATTCAGCGTAAAATAAAACTAATCTATTCGACAAGCATCGGACACAAAATCTGCATCAACAAATTCCCCCTTGTCCGTTGCTGTCGAATGCTGAAAATGCAACTGCAATCGATCTTCAGTCAAGTATTCATCTTTTCTGTGTTAACAAATTCCCCCTTGACCGATGATCCAGGTAAGTAGTATCTTGACGCTCCTTGTAAAATATTTCCCCCTTAAAGTACGCGTATCCGTGTTGGGTGTTGTGCAATTTCCTCAATTGACCGATCTTCCGCTGATCTTCCAATACTCCAACCGGCATTTGATAAGGGTTCCAATCTTTAAGAACTGCATCAAGTCTTGATCTTGTCATAAGAACTTCATTTCATTCAAGCATACTACATTGATAGAGATTTCTGGTGAACTGTCTTCTGTAAACCGTCTTTGTGGAATCGACCAAGTAATGCACTTTAATCTTCAGCATCAACACTCAGGAAAGTCAGCTAGACCAAGTGTATCCCTTGCAAGCTCAACCAGCATGCTTAGTTGAACTACATCCAGATCTCATTGTCTCGCCTTTGTGAAGTTGACCACGTAATGCACTACGGATCTTCAGCATCAGTACTCAGGAAGTCAGCTAGACCAAGTACATCGTTTGCAAACTCAACGAATTGAGTTACCCCCAGATCCCTGTAAAATCCCAAAGAAACATCAAACCCAAAACCGAATCCTGCAGGTCTTCAGCCTTGAACTATCAGCTTTCATTAAGATTCCCCAGGTCTTCAGTGAACAGCGCTTTTGTAACTACTGTAGACTTTAGAAACCTGTATTTTTCCGTGCAAAACCCTTCACGCTGGCTGGAGAATTAATTAAAATTCTCAAATATGTGTCTGTGCAAAACATTCCACGCCGAACCGTTTGTATCACCAGAAAATCACAAACTCTACCACCTGTGATTGCGTTTAGAAATTTACCGAAGAAATTCAATTTTTATCCCCCCATTTCTTTGGTAAAATCTCTAAACCTTAACAGATTCTTTCCACTTCAAAGAAACTGTCGTCAAATGTTCACCAATTCCCTCCACTAAGCGGAACTGTCGTCAATCTTCATTGAATGTTCTCGGTTCCGAAAAATCACGAAAACGACTTTCTTCTTTGCATATTCTAGTTGAATAAGAACGTCCCCTAGTACCCCGTAGGATCCGACTTGTATCCCTCCAAAGACTTTGTGAACTCGTTAGGACCGGTGTTGACATTCCAGGTTCATTCATTCGTTACCAAATGCGAGAATATGACAATAAACAAAAAAGATTTCTTCGTTGCATATTCTAGTTGATAAAGCAATGTCGCCTAGTACCCCATCGGATCCGACTTGTATCCCTCCAAAGACTTTGTGAACTCGTTAGGACCGGTGTTGGCGTTCAAGGTTCATACGTTCGTCTTCAAATGCGAGAATATGACAATAAACAAAATGCTTTCGAACATTTACGAATAACCGGTAACAATCATAAACATTGACGTGCGGAAGTGAACATACCATTCCGTTTTTGGCCCATAATAGTCGCGTCACCATTTTTGACATTTGCATCGGTAACCGTGACTACCCCACATTTTTCAAAAATCAAGTTTTCATCATCTCTTGTTTTCATCATGCCGCATCATCCCGCGCGCTCTTGAACCCCGTACGAATTTCGACATTGAAAATTAGAAGCGCGGTTCAAATAAATTTTGCGAACACCCGACCCAATCTTGTTCGTGATCCAAAAGAAATATAAATCCATCCCCGTACGAGCTTCTGATCCAAAATGTTGTCCCACTTAAACACACAAAAAAAACATCTAATCCATCCAAACATTCTAATGTTATGCAGGCCCCAAAAAAAAATTACCATTAAAATAGCCCAAAAAAAAGGAGCCCAAAATATCTATGAATCTTTTGGATTGGATATAATTGAGCCCAAAATTAAAAGGACCTAGCTGCCATAAACACTAAATGTCGACATATTATCCAGCCCCTCTTTTTATCTTCTGCGATTTACACTTCATCCCAAACCCCAAAAGTCAACAACCCTAAAACACTTTCTAATCTTCACCAGCCGCTAACATCAGCTGCCATACTCTTCTTCTTCTTCGATACCCAGCTGTAATCAGCATACCATCATCAGACATCCTCTTTATCAGCCGCAAACAATCATACCCCAAATAAAAATCCCAGCCGTCTCCTTCTTCTTGTTCAATCGAACAATCAGCAGCAACCTTAATTCATCCGACAACTACCAGACATCCTCCTCCAAACAACAGCCGAGAAGAACAACCAACATCAAACCCCCGAAAACTTCCCTTCAATCAGACCTCTTCTTCTCCTTCTTCGATAAACAATCAGCAGCAGGTCGAAAGATATCAGGTCGAAAGATGGAAAGATATCCTTCGAGCTGATCAGATCTGGATCCTTCGAATTGGTTGATCCTTCGACAAGAACAGATCTTTCGAACTGTTGATCTTTCGAAATCAGTTGGGATGACCCTTCGAAATCAGATGATCCTTCGAAAAGAAGGATGACCCTTCGAAGAACTGATGATCTTTCGGAGTTGTTGAGGTGACCTTTCGAAGTCAGTTGGGGGTAAAGTTGATCTTTCGAAATCTGAGGATGATCCATCGGAATCAGTTTAATCTTTCGAAACATGAAGGCACCAAGAACATCAAGAACACAGCTCTGTGTAAAACTGCAGATTTGATGAAAACACGTTGTATACAGTTTTTGATGATGATTACTTGAATATTTAGGAGAAAAACATAAAACCCAACACTCGTTTTAGCACAGATCTGAATATTCGGGTCCAGATCTGAGTTTTTCTCATTTTCACCATTTTTACATCTTGAACAAAAACGCACAAAAATCACAGATCTAGAGCACATGTGACTTAGTAAACTGTTAGATTTACTAAATCGGGCACCATGGCTCTGATACCAATTGTAGGACCGGGTTTGGGGACCGAAACCGTGATTCTTGTGATTATGTTCAAAGACGGAAGAGATTAGCAATGATAAACAAACAACTTTGTATTAATCCGGTAGTAAAACGTTACAAATCGGCCCGATTACATGATAACCGAACTAATACCAAAGGAGTATACATTCCGGGAGAGATCAAGTGGTGATCTCTCCCCGGGTGAGGTCTCAAACCTCCTCTCACTCTCTTGGTCTTGCAAATGACAAAGTGTTGGTATTTATACCCAACACAGGTTGTATGGTCGAAGGATCTAACTGATTGATCGATAGATCATCTGTCGATCATCCAGCTATCGAAAGATACACATATACCTCGAAGGATGACATATCCTTCGAGGTCCATCTTCATCTATCGATGGATATCTTTCGAGCTCATCGAAGGATATACACAATCCTTCGATGCCTTATCCTTCGACACCAAACATTATACAACCATAATCTAACTGTTTGTCTAGCAAAACCCACACGGTCAACCGAATAACCCTCTCGTTTGACCACTTCAAACGAGCGGGTCTATACACGTTCGATAGACCGTTTCACTAACTATTACAAATTCAGCGTAAAATAAAACTAATCTATTCGACAAGCATCGGACACAAAATCTGCATCAACAGATCCCCACTGACAGATGATCCTCTTTCTGGTAACACTCCAATCTCAAACTATTTCATTCTTTTTATTCCCTTACAAGGATAAGGATCATGCGTCCTTTATCCTCCTTTTACTTGATTCTGAGTTTTGAAGGTTCAGGTATCCTTAACTAAGGATTGAGTATCCATAGAAGTATCCAGTTATTTGGGCTAGTCCCCAGTTTGGGCATGTCCCCAGTTTCGCCAGTAGCGCACGATGATCCTGGTATAGTTCATGGCAATGGGGCCAGTACCCGCTTTAGGGGCTGACAATTTCATTGTACTGGCTATATTCAGGATCCTACGTATAATGGTAGACGTACCATACATCCGTTCCTAAGGTTTCTAACGTTTTCACGTTAGCTAAGGTTTTGGCATTTTCATGTCACTAAGTTTGGATAGTCGCCAGTGAGGGCCATACTCCAGTTTACATACGATCCTTTGGGCTTGTCCCTAGTTATCCTTTGGGCTTATCCCCAGTTATCCTTTGGGCTTGTCCCCAGTTATCCTTTGGGTTTATCCCAGTATATTTGGCTTGTCTCCAGAATTGTTGGGCTTGTCCCCAGTTACTAACATTCATCTTATATTGGCTCAGTCCCATGTAATATCTTATTTCAGGTTTGTGAAGATAAATGACCAAGGATTCTTGATCCTTACTTTCAACTAAGGTTTGTATCTTGGGTTATCCTAATTTTAAGTGTTAAAGGATAGGATCCTAACTTGGATTCTCAGGTATGATCCTTAACTGTTTTGATTTTATTCATTATGTATTTAAGTGACACTTATCCTTTGACAACTGAACTTATGATCCTTAAACTATTTTTTATGTGATCCTTGATCATATCCTTAACTCTTAAGTGATATTTTTTAAATTTTTTCCTTACTTGATAAGTTTAAACAACATGAACATCACAATAGATTGAAAAATAAAATAACAATTAGGATATCAACACAGGATATAGCCAAAAAGTTAAAGTCATTTTATTCACAAAAGCTTAAACCCTTTTAAGGTTGTCAAAATTGCCAACCCACGCTTCTACCAGCAAAACGTGGCCCGTCCACATGGGTTGGCAAAGGGTGTCCATTGTTCATAGGTCTAACAAGTGCAGGAAATTAAAGACGGCAGGATCACAATGGTTTCATCCCCCAAACAGAGGATCCCTCCACCATTTGTAATCCTACCTATTGTTCAAAGGATCATCCACGATCCTTAACCCTAATTACTATTGTTCAAGTACAGACCAACCATTGTTTATCAAAACATCATAAAAAAAAACCATAATCAAACTAAAAAATGGGCTCCGGCTACGTCTAGAAATGTCCTTCATCGCCCATTCAAGCAGCCTACACCTTCGCTGCATCATCATCCCCTCCAGCTCCAGTATCCTTTGCATGATCCTTGCCACTACCACTAGCCTCAATTGCCAGAACCTCATCAGCCTCATCCTCATCCTCCAATTCAGCCAGCCTAGCCTTCCAGCCTTCCATATCCCAGCTGCTCCTATCAAAGGCAGGATCCCGAGCTTCTTGAGCCATCTGCAATTTGGTCTTGTACATGGCAATGGCAGCGGAGACCTTGGCATCCTCTGTGATCTCGCTCTTCTCATAATCAAAATTAATCAGGATTGTAGCTATCTGAGCTTTGGCATCTTTGAGATCCTTTTGGAGGTCAGCAATCTTAAGATCCTTGAGCAATGCGACTTGTTGGAGGTCAGCAATCTTCTTGTCCTGCTCCTCGACATGCCCAACGTAGTCTTCAATCTCAGCAAATTTCTGCAAAGAAGATAAAGAACAGTTCAAGAACAGGTGATCCTCAAATAAGCTGGATACCAAAGCAGGGACAAGGATCCTTACATCGTTGAAGTATTCAAGGAACTGGTGGCGGATCAGGGGCAGACCTTGCAGATCCTCAGCTTCAGAGGCTTTTCTTTTCTTGCCACCCCTTCCTTTAACGGGTGCCTTGGGGATCGAAGCAGTTGGGCTGGCAGGAAGCTTCTTCTTGGAGGAGCGTACGTTGTCCAGATCGGTCACGCTAAACTTGGAGGCAGATTTTGAACCTTTTCCAGCACCTGCACATTCAAAGCAAGATAAGTATCCTTATCCTATTTCTATTTAACTATTTATTTAAACATTTGAATATAAAAAGAACAGGATACTTACTTGACATGGTGACAGAGCCTGAGGATACCTCTTGTGAATCCTGGGTGTTTGTTTTGAATGATCTCGTGGCAGGATCAAGTTTTCTAAAAGCAACTAGTCTCCCCTTGGTGGCAGCTGAAGGAATAATATGCGAGAATGTGATAGCTGTACAAAAGAAACAAAAGCATATTAGTAATCATTATCAGAAACGAGCTTGCTTAGTGATCCTTCTAAGGATCCTCCTATCCTACCATGAGTGCTCCATTTCCTTGGCAGATCCTTTCCATCCGGGATAGAATCCCTTCTGACGAAGAAGAACCGCCGTTTCCAGTTGGTATCATTTTTAGTAGCTTTAAAGATGGGATGTTCTTCACCAGTGTTAGGGGTGGATTTCTAAATAACCAGTGATCCTTATTTGCTGTTGGATTTAGTGATCCTCAACTCTGTCTGAAGTAGTGATCCTCAGAAGTGTTGCATGATCAGGATCATGGATCACTATAAGGATCCCAGTACTAACGGTTGTCTATTTTGAATTCGTGAATGTTTTGCAGGAAGTTCAACTCGGACTTAGTCTTGGCGACATTCCTGGAGAATATTCCCAGACTTTCCCGCACGTGCTTGGCCAAAAATGGACGTTGTGGAGAACGTGGGAGCTTGGCACAAAAGTCGGATAGTTAGTTTTAGTAGTTAATTTCTATTTTAAAAGGGGTAACGAGCTAGTATGAAAACACTTGATCATTTTCCAGTCACACACACTCTCATATACTCGCACACTTGAAGCTCTCGACGAACATTCATTCATTTTTACTCACTTTTACACATTTCACGATAGTGATCCTTGTACCTAGCTCGTTACTATCCGAAGTTGTAAACATTTATTGATTTATTTGAGCTTGGTGATCGGTAGTTTCCATCACCCGGGGTTTTTTGTGCCGGAGATCAACTCTTGATCAAGGGCTTTTTCCCCGTATAAATCCTTGTGTCGTTTGTGCAATTTACATTGAAGTGATCCTTGTTATTGTTCTATATTTCAAGCATCATACCCCATAACAGAGAGTTTGGTTGCAATATCCTCATCAGATTTTTTGACCAAAACAGTTTGGCGCCCACCGTGGGGCAATTGGTGCTTCATCCTTAGAAAAATTCGCATTTCTGTGCTCATTACGGTTCACTACAACCAAGCAAATGGCTTCCTCAGCGAAGAATGCTTCAAATTTGATGCCCTCATTCACTTCTTCACAAGGCGTTCCCCCTTTGCCTCCACCACCTTCTGGATCCCAGAAGAATGCTGAGAATGCTGCGAAGAAACCAACTCCCATTTTCTCAAAACCTCCAACTTCTTCTGCTTCTTACACTCCCACTACTAGTGACATGTTTACTTTGATTTTGCAGATGAAGGATCAGATACGGCAACAGGATAAGACCAATGAGAGGATTCTCAAGGAAATCGGAGATCTCAAGAAACAAAAGACAACGGCAGAGGATCATTCCCCACTGGTGCCGAAATCCTTGAATTTTGATACTCCGGTGATTACTTCTCAGCCATCAGTGGTTCCAGACATTCAATATGTGGGTGGACCGAAAGGAGTGCACTACGGAACAACGACAATGACCCAGGCATCAGGTTCATATTTCCAGCCAGCGGGATCCTATCCTCAGCATATGGGATCCCTCACGAATTCAGGAGGATATTCAGGAATGCAGCAGATTCAAGGATCCTCCTTCGTTCCAAGATCATCCCAGGTTCAAGGATCCTCCTTTGTTCCAGGATCATCCCAGGTTCAAGGATCCTCCTTTGTTCCAGGATCATCCCAGGTTCAAGGATCCTCCTTCGTTCCAGGATCGTCCCAGTTTCAAGGATCCTTCCAGATGCCAGGATCCTTGAGGAGTTTGCAAACAGGAAGTTCAGATGTCCATCAGGGAGATTTTATTCCAATGCAGACCAATGCTTCTACTGGTCCCTCGATCATTCCAGAGCCTCAACAATATGGATTAACATCCAATCTTCCTAATCTGAATCCAATGGGAGGTAACACTTTTAATAATTCTTATACTACTAACCATGGTCTTATGCAGGATCCAGGTATCAATAATGCCATGGCCAGAGAATTGCAAAAGCTAAAGGATATGATATCAAGTGTTCCAGGAGTGGTCAAACCTATCCCAGAGATTGCAGATGGGAGCCACAAGATATCTCGTTTTGCACCACCAATCTGTGATGCTGAGATACCCAAGAGGTTCCATGTGCCAACAATGAAACTGTATGATGGTTCGACGGATCCTGAAGAACACATAGCACAATACAGGGAGAGGATGGAGATCAATCCAATTCCAGAAAGGTTAAAGGAAGCATGCCTGTGCAAGGGATTCGGATCCACTCTTACTGGATCAGCTCTCAAATGGCTGCTAAGTCTTCCTCCCTATTCCATTACCTCATTTGCTAACCTAGTTAACTTGTTTAATAACCAGTTTTCTTGTAGTAGAAAATTTGAACGATTAACTAGTGATCTATATAGGATAACCCAGGGTCATAATGAATCATTAAGGGATTACATTACCAAATTTAGTAAAGAATCCTTAGACATTCCCAACTTAGATATAGCTACGGCTGTTGAGGCCTTTAAAATGGGATTGCTTAGGGATTCGTCGTTTTATGATGATCTTGTTATGACACCATGCAGGAACTTAGATGAGGTAAGAACACGAGCACTTAGGTTCATTCGGCTAGAGGACGACAAGAGGATCCAGGAGAGGTTAGCAGGATCCTCAAAGCAGGATAAGCAAGGATCCTCATTCAGGAACAACAAGTTCAGATCCTATAACAGATCTGATAACCAGAACGTGCATTCTGTTGATCAAGAAGAGGATGATGAGGATTATCCTCCAATTTCTGAATATTGTTTTTGTGTAGATAACAATGAACTAATCCTTGCGATGCAGAACCTAGGTGATAAAGCTAGATGGCCGAGAAAAAATGATAGGCCAGCTGCAACTAAGGATAAATCAAAGTGGTGTGCATACCATGAAGATTTTGGGCATCTCACAGAAGAATGCATTGCACTAAGAAAGGAATTTGGATACTTGTTGAGCAAGGGGCATCTAAAAGAATTGTTGGGAAGAAAAAAGTCAAGGACTCAGGATCCTGAAAGGATCCCTGAGAAGGCTCCAGCCCCTCCAGCAGATGCACAAGTGATAAACTTTATTTCTGGAGGATCAGACATTTGTGGCACATCCTTCTCAGCAGCTAAAAGGCATGCAAAGGAAACTAAAATGGATAATGGAGAAAGACATGTTCGAACATCAAGTGTCTCCGAAGGAAAGGTCATAACCTTTGATGAGGATGATCTTGTTGATATTCAGGATCCTCATCACGATGGTTTAGTTATTACTCTTTTCATTTCTAACCATTTTGTCCGCAGGATCCTTATAGACGGAGGAAGCTCAGTGAACATTATCCAGCTTGATGTTCTAAAGAAGATGGGTATTCCTAAATCGGACATCATACCAAGATCCTCCGTGCTCGTGGGATTTAGTGGCGAAACTAAGAATACCCTGGGGGACATTAAACTCCCAATATACATTGAAGGCCTACACTCTTATCAAAAATTTTGTGTTATTGACTGTTTATCTTGTTGTAATGTTATCCTTGGCAGGCCTTGGATACACGATATGAAAGCAGTCCCATCTACTTACCATCAATGCGTGAAGCTCCCTAGTCCTTGGGGAATAGTGAAGATTGATAGTGATCAGCAGGAGGCTAAGAATTGCTACACTTCATCGATGAAACCAGCCTCGAAGTCAAGGGAGCAATAGCAATCAAGGTATCCTCCAAGGGATGTCTTGGAGGCAAGAGAGCAGGATGTGGTAGAAATCCTCATGGATCCCGATGATCCTGAATCCAAAATCTATATCGGATCAGGGATCCTTGGCGAAATGAAAGAAGACCTCGTATCCTTCCTCAGAAGGAGAAAGACTACCTTTGCATGGAGACACGAAGACATGACTGGTATATCCAAAGATGTAATCACTCACAAACTCGGGATTGACAGATCCTTCAAACCAATCCATCAAAGGAGAAGAAAGTTTGCACCGGAAAGGAATGCCATTATCCAGGAAGAGGTAGAGAAATTGCTCCGGGCAGGTATGATTAGGGAGGTCAAGTATCCAAGATGGTTGGCCAATGTGGTTGTTCTTCAAAAGAAAAACGGAAAGTGGAGGGTATGTGTCTATTTTACCGATTTAAATAAGGCATGTCCCAAGGATCCTTTCCCATTACCCCACATTGACTCCATGGTGGATGCAACTGCGGGTCATGAACTGTTAACTTTTATGGATGCTTCATCTGGATTTCAACAAATCCAAATGGAACCATCCGACCAAGAGGATACAGCCTTCATGACTCCAACTGGTATATACTGCTATATTGCTATGCCGTTCGGACTAAGAAATGCAGGTGCAACATATCAAAGGCTGGTGAATATGATGTTCAAGGATCAGATTGGACAAACTATGGAGGTTTACATAGATGATATGGTAGTAAAATCCATAAAAGCTGAGGATCACCTAAGGGACTTGGAGGAAGCATTCGATATCCTTGACAAATATAACATGAAACTTAATCCTTCAAAATGTCACTTTAGTGTTAAAGCAGGTAAATTCTTAGGATATATGGTGACAAAGAGAGGCATTGAAGCTAGCCCGGAACAAATCAAAGCAATAGTGAACATCAAATCTCCGGCCAATGCTAAGGATGTTCAAAGGCTAACAGGCAGGATAGCAGCTTTGAACAGATTTATATCCAAATCCTCAAAGAAATGCAAAGAATTCTATGATATCCTAAGGAAGAACAAGAAATTTGAGTGGACTGAGAAGCATGAAAATGCTTTAAGAGCCCTCAAAGATTACCTATCCTCAGCCCCGGCTTTGATGAAACCTGAAAAAGGCGATGTGCTATCCTTGTATCTTGCAGTATCCTCAAAAGCAGTAAGTGCGGTCCTTGTTAAGGATCATGAAGGTACACAACATCCTGTCTATTATGTAAGTAAAAGTTTACTTGATGCCGAATCCAGGTACTCACACCTTGAAAAGCTTATTCTTGCATTAATTATGGCATCTACTAAGCTAAGACATTATTTTGAAACTCATGTTATTGTTGTTAAAACTAATTTTCCAATTAAGAATGTCCTCAGGAAACCAGAGATGTCAGGAAGGATGGCTAAGTGGGCAGTGAAGCTGAGTGCATATGATATAAGATATGAGCCTAGGACAGCCATCAAATCCCAAGCATTAGCTGACTTTGTGGCTGATTTCAGTAGTGATTTACAAAAAGAAGCTGAGTTAGAAGTCCAGCAGCTAGAAGAGACCAAGGATCCTTGGATACTCTATACTGATGGATCCTCAAATGTCAAAGGCACAGGGCTTGGAATACTACTAAAATCGCCACAGGGGGACATAATACCCCACTCTATAGCTTGTGAGTTCCAAACCACTAACAATGAGGCTGAATATGAAGCCTTAATTGCTGGTTTGCAAATTGCAAAGGATATGGGGATCAGGTATCTTGAGGTACATGTAGATTCTTTGTTAATTACAAACCACTTTAATGGATCCTACGCTATTAAAGGTGAAAAGCTAACCAAATATTTAGAGATAGTCAAAAGTTTGGCACTCTCTTTTGTTTCCTTTAGTTTGACGCAGGTACTGAGGGAAGAAAATACAGAGGCTGATGCATTGGCTAACTTAGGATCATCCTTGAAGATCCCGGAGGATATCAAGATCCCTATTATCCATATCCTGACCCCGGCTATCGAGGATCACGAGGCTATGGAGATAGGAAATGATTCTGCAATTATCCCTTGTGAGGATACTCAATCCCATTCAGGATCAGGATCATGGATCTCACCAATTATGAGATACTTACAACATGGAGAGATTCCTACAGGAGAAAACCCTAGGGCTTTCAAATCTAAGGTATCTCAATTCACAATTTTAAATAATATGTTGTATAGACGATCTCTTGCAGGACCATACTTGAGATGCATTGAGGATCCTGAAATCCAAGAAGTTTTAAAAGACTTCCATGAAGGAGATTGTGGAAACCACACTAGGGGCAGGGCATTATTCTCAAGGATCCTGAGGACAGGATACTACTGGCCAACCATGAAGAGAGATGCTGTGGAGTATGCTAAAAGATGTGATCCTTGTCAGAGACACAGCAATATCCTTCATCAACCAGCTGAATTATTGCATCCTATATCCTCCTCTTGGCCATTTATGAGATGGGGTATGGATATAGTTGGTAAGCTTCCTAAGGTACCTGGTGGAAAAGTATTCATGCTTGCTATGACTGATTACTTCTCCAAGTGGATAGAGGCTGAAGCTTTTGCCCAAGTCAGAGAAAAGGAAGTTATATCCTTCATTAAAATAAATATGATAACTAGATTTGGAATTCCTTCTGAGATTATATGTGATAATGGTTCCCAATTTATTGGGGGCAGAACCACTAACTTTTGTGACAGCTGGGGGATTAAGATGATAACATCAACACCAGTCCACCCACAAGCTAATGGTCAGGCAGAATCATCCAACAAGATCATCATCAACAATTTGAAGAAGAAGCTCGGATCCAAGAAAGGGAAATGGGCAGAAGAACTACCCTATGTGCTTTGGGCTGATAGGACAACCCCTAAGAATGCTACTGGTCAAACGCCATTCTCTTTGGTATTTGGGGCAGAATCAGTGATCCCAACAGAAATGGTGGTTCCAACTGCTAGAACAAGTACTCGTGATCCTGAGGAGAATAATGAGAACTTGGCTCAAGACCTGCATACTATTGAAGAAATCAGGGATATGGCTAGGATAAGGATGGCCAGTTATCAACAAAGAATGGCTGGTGCTTACAACAAAAATGTCAGGATCAGGAGGTTTCAAGTTGGAGATATGGTATTAAGGAAAGCATTTCAGAATACTACCAATCCTGCTGATGGAAAATTGGCTCCAAAATGGGAAGGCCCTTATTTAATTGAAGCTGAAGCAGGAAAGGGGGTATATAGATTGCTAACCATGGAAGGTGATTTGCTACCAAGAGCTTGGAATGCTGTCCACCTGAAGAAATATTTCATGTGAGCAGGATCCTCATGGAACAGATGATCCTCACGATAAGGATATCCTTAAAGGATCCTCAAAGTATCGGTGATCCTTACTTAGCTAATATCCTAAACTTGAACCATTTCATTTCTTTATTTTCTCATATAAGGATAAGGATCATGTATCCTTTATCCATCTCTCACGTGAATTTAAGTTTTGAAAGTTCAGGTATCCTTAGCATAACATTGGTTATCCGCTGAAGCAATCCGTTCCTTGGGTTTAACCCCAGTTATTTGGGCTTGACCCCAGTTCCGCCTGTAGCGCACGATGATCCTGGTATAGTTCAAGGAAGTGGGACCAGTACTCGTTTTAGGGGCTGATAATTCCATTGTACTGGCTATGCCTAGGATCCTACGTATAATGGTAGACGTACCATACATCCGTTCATAAGGTTTCTAACGTTTTCACGTTAGCTAAGGTTTCTAACGTTTTCACGTTAGCTAAGGTTTTGGCATTTTCATGTCACTAAGTTTGGACAGTCGCCAGTTAGGGCCATACTCTAGTTTACATACGATCCTTGGGCTTGTCCCCAGTTATCCTTGGGTTTGTCCCCAGTTATCCTTGGGCTTGTCCCCAGTTATCCTTGGGCTTGTCCCCAGTTATCCTTGGGCTTGTCCCCAGTTGCTTACTCTTATCCTATATTGGCTTAGTCCCAAGTTATGATCTATTTCAGGTCCTTGAAGATAAGCAATTAGGGATCCTTGATCCTTACTTCTTTCTAAGGTTTATCTTACAGTTATCCTTATTATGGTTAGGATCCTAACTTGGATCCTCAGGTATAATTCTTAACTATTTTTAACTCTATTCATTATTTATTTGAATAACCCTTAAAAAATTTGACAACTAGACTTGTGATCCTTAAAACATATCGCTTTTTGGGATTCTTTAACTATAGGATATCTGATCACGGATCATATCCTAAATATTTTCAATCTGACTTGTTCAAAATTATTTATTCAATGAATATGCATCAGAACAAAGGGAATTCAAAGAAACACAAGGATAACAATACAAGATAAGCAACAAAAGGTTAAGATTTTATTTATTAACAAAAGACTAACCCTTAAAAGGTTGTCAAAATTACCTACCCGAGCATCTACCAGCAAAATGTGGCCCGTCCGCTGGGGTAGGTAAAGGGTGTCCATGATAATAAGTTCGTAAGTAGTGCAGGAATATAAAGGCGGCAGGATCACAATGGCTTCATCCCCCAAACAGAGGATCCCTCCACCAATTGCAATCCTGCCTATTGTCCAAAGGATCATACTTGATCCTTAACCCTAGAAACTATTATTCATTACAACCCATTAAATTGTTCAACATCACAACCACAAAAAACTACCATCAAACTAAAAAATTGGGCTCCGGCTGCGTCTAGAAATGTCCATCATCGCCCAATTGTGCAGCCTACACCTTTGCTGCATCCTCTTCTCCTCCAGCTGTGGTATCCTTCATCAGATCCTTCCCACTGCCACTTGCCTCAATCGCCAAGACCTCAGTAGCCTCTTCCTCATCATCCTCAAGATCGGCCAACCTTGCTTTCCAGCCCTCAACATCCCAGCTGCTTTTGTCAAAGTTAGGATCTTGGGCTTCTTGAGCCATCTTCAGTTTTGTCTGATACATTGTGATGGCAGCAGAGACCTTTGCATCTTCTATAAGGTCATGCTTTTCATAGTCAAGGTCAATCAGAAGTTTAGCCGTCTTAGTCTTCTCATCTTGGAGTTCCTTCCGAAGATCAGCAAGTGCAAGGTCCTTGAGTACGGCAACCTGTTGGAGGTCGGCAATCTTCTTGTCCTGCTCCTCGACATTTCCCACATAATCCTCAATCTCAGGAAATTTCTGCAAAGAAAAGGATAAAGCAGTTCAAGATCAGGTGATCCTCATACGAGTAGGATACCTAGGTAGAGTTGGTGATCCTTACATCATTGAAGTATTCAAGAAACTGGTGGCGGATCAGTGGTAGGCCTTGGAGGTCCTCAGTGTCAGAAGTTTTCCTCTTCTTGCCACCCTTTCCTTTAGTGGGTGCCTTGGGAATGGAGATGCTAGGACTGGTAGTGGCCCTCTTCCTCCTGGATCGAACAACGTCAAGGTCAGCCGCGTTGAACTGGGATACAGGCTTAGCAGATTTTCCAGCACCTACACATTCAAAGCGAGATAAGTATCCTTATCCTATTTCAATTTACTTATTTATTTTAATAATCAAACTATGCAAAAGGCAGGATACTTACTTGACATGGTAATGGAACCTGAGGATACTTCTTGTGAGTTTTGGGTGTCTGTTTTAAATGTCCTCGTTTCAGGATCAAGCTTCCAAAAAGCAGCAAGCCTATCCTTGGTTGCAGGTGATGTGATGATGTGTGAGATAGAAATAGCTGCATAACACAAGACAAAAAAGGGGTCAGTAATCCTTATACGAAAACAAGACTACCTGGTGATCTTTCTCAGGATCCTCTGGCCTACCATGGGTGGACCAGGTCATTGGCAGATCCTTTCCGTTTGAAAGGGTATCCCTCCTGACAAAGAAGAAGCGACGTTTCCAATTTGTGTCATTCTTGGTTACTTTAAGAAGGGGGTGTTCTCTGCCGGGTTTTCGTTTGAACAAATAACGATGGGAACCAAAAGTAGTAAGATCATACAATTGTGTCAGCTCTGACATGCCTAAATCAATGCCTTCCTGTTCGATGATCCTCTCCAGGGTGTACAAAACTCTCCAAATCATCGGCATGGCTTGAATATAAGAGATGCCGGTTAGGGAAAAGAAGGATTGTGTAAATTCTGGGAAAGGATAGGTGTATCCTATGGCAAATGGAGTAACTGGAAAGGCAACCCATGTTTCTGAAACATAGTCGCTCAGGATAGTGGGATCGAAGGGTTTGAAGAAGGCATTCGCCGGAAAACAGTGACGGATTTTATCTACATGTGCATCGTTAAAGCAACACCTTTCATTCGCCGAATCTTTGATGATCTTTTGACTCTTCAAAGGGCTATCCTTCTTGTGATCCTTGCCCGGTGAGCTTCGGAGCATCATTCTCAAAGTGATGGTGATAAAGAAAGAAAAACAGAGTAAGAGAGGGAGAAAGAGGAGAAAGAGATACCTGATTGATCTTCGACTGAGAATATAAAGGGAGTTTCTTTCGGATTTAAATGCAAATTTATCCTATCTCTATCTCCTATTTATAATCATGATCGTGCAGGGATGTCACTTCTGTGACGTCATGATCGCAACGGCTAGTCCGCTTATAACGGCTAGTTATCCGTTGGTTAAATATGGATAAGATCGACAAAATATAACTCATCTATTTACATATTTACTCCTTATATTTGGGGGGCAATTGTTAGGGGTGGATTTCTAAATAACCAGTGATCCTTATTTGCTGTTGGATTTAGTGATCCTCAACTCTGTCTGAAGTAGTGATCCTCAGAAGTGTTGCAGGATCAGGATCATGGATCACTATAAGGATCCCAGTACTAACGGTTGTCTATTTTGAATTCGTGAATGTTTTGCAGGAAGTTCAACTCGGACTTAGTCTTGGCGACATTCCTGGAGAATATTCCCAGACTATCCCGCACGTGCTTGGCCAAAAATGGACGTTGTGGAGAACGTGGGAGCTTGGCACAAAAGTCGGATAGTTAGTTTTAGTAGTTAATTTCTATTTTAAAAGGGGTAACGAGCTAGTATGAAAACACTTGATCATTTTCCAGTCACACACACTCTCATATACTCGCACACTTGAAGCTCTCGACGAACATTCATTCATTTTTACTCACTTTTACACATTTCACGATAGTGATCCTTGTACCTAGCTCGTTACTATCCGAAGTTGTAAACATTTATTGATTTATTTGAGCGTGGTGATCGGTAGTTTCCATCACCCTGGGTTTTTTGTGCCGGAGATCAACTCTTGATCAAGGGCTTTTTCCCCGTATAAATCCTTGTGTCGTTTGTGCAATTTACATTGAAGTGATCCTTGTTATTGTTCTATATTTCAAGCATCATACCCCGTAACAGAGAGTTTGGTTGCAATATCCTCATCAGATTTTTTGACCAAAACAACCAGGTTTTCGTTTAAACAAATATCGGTGGGATCCAAACGTTGTGAGATCATACATCTCAGCCAACTCCGACATTCCTAGGTCAATCCCTTCCTGCTCGATGATCCTATCAAGGGTATATAAGACCCTCCAGATCATCGGCATAGCCTGGATGTAGGAGATGCCGGTAAGGGAGAAAAAGGATTGTGTAAAGGCTGGAAAAGGATAGGTGTATCCTATGGTGAATGGGGTAACAGGAAAGGCAATCCAAGTTTCAGAGATATAGTCACTCAAAGCAGTGGGATCAAAGGATTTGAAAATGGTGTTCGCCGGGAAACAATAGCGAATTTTATCAATTTGTGGATCGGTGAAACAACAGCGTTCTTTTGCGGAATCTTTGATGATCCCTTGGCTCTTTAAGGGGCTGTTCTTCTTGTGATCCTTGCCCGGTGAGTTTCGGAGCATCATGTTTGACGAGATGATGGTAAAGAAAGAAAAGCAGAGTAAGAGAAGGAAGAAAAGGAAAAGAGTTACCTGCTTGATCGTCGGATGAGAATATAAAGGGAGTTCTCTTGAACTTAAGTGTGAAATGATCCCTATCTCTAACTCCTATTTATAATGATGATTCTGCAGGATAGTCATCTCACTGACGTCATGTTCGTAACGGCTAGTCCGACTCCAACGGCTAGTTATCTGATTAATTCGTTACAGATAAGAACAAAATATAACTCATTTATTTACATAATTACTCCTTATATTTTAGGGGCAATTGTTAGGGGTGGATTTCTAAATGATCAGTGATCCTTATTTACTGTTGGGTTTAGTGATCCTCAATTCTGTCTGAAGTAGTGATCCTCAGAAGTGTTGCAGGATCAGGATCATGGATCACTATAAGGATTCCTGTACTAACGATTGTCTACTTTGAATTCGTAATTGTTTTGCAGGAGTATCAAGCTGGACTTGGTCTTGGCGATATTCCTGGAGAATATTCTAAGTCTATTCCGCTCGTGCTTGGCCAGAAATGGACGTTATGGAGTCATGGAGGACTTGCACCATTTGCGGAATGTTAGTTAGAGTAGATATTTTCTATTTTTAAAGGGGGTAGCGAGCTAGTTTTAAAACACTTGGCTATTTTTTGGCTACACACACACTCATACAACTGCTCTCATCAGCTCTCGCTAACACACTTGGCGATTACACACATTTCCTACACAATACACTATAGTGATCCTTGTACTTAGCTCGCTATCATCCGAAGTTGTAACACATTTTCCTGCTTAATTTGAGTTGTTGATCGGTAGTTTCCATCACCCGAGGTTTTTTATGCCGGAGATCATTCATTGATCAAGGGCTTTTTCCTCGTATAAATCTTCGTGTCGCTTGTTTATTACACTTCATAGTGATCCTTATTGTTGTTCATCAATTCAAGCATCATACCTCACAACAGAAAGTTTGGTTACATTGTCATTGCTTGATTTTTGACCAAAACAATAATGTTTCTTTTAATAAAGGATATAACTTCCTTTTCTCTGACTTGAGCAAAGGCTTCAGCCTCTATCCACTTAGAGAAGTAATCAGTCATAGCAAGCATGAATACTTTTCCACCAGGTGCCTTAGGAAGCTTTCCAACTATATCCATTCCCCATCTCATGAATGGCCAGGAAGAGGATATAGGATGCAAGAGCTCTGCTGGTTGGTGAAGGATATTACTATGCCTCTGACAAGGATCACACTTCTTGGCATACTCTACAGCATCCTTCTTCATAGTGGGCCAATAGTATCCTATTTTCAGGATCCTTGAGAACAATGCTCTACCCCCAGTGTGGTTTCCACAATCTCCTTCATGGAAATCCTTTAGGACTTCTTAGATTTCAGGATCCTCAATGCATCTTAGATATGGTCCTGCAAGAGATTGTTTGTACAACATATTATTCAATATTGTAAATTGAGATACCTTGATTTTGAAAGCCCTAGGGTTTTCTCCTGTAGGAATCTCTCCATGTTGTATGTATCTCATGATTGGAAGGATCCATGATCCTGAATGAGATTGAGTATCATCACTAGGGATGATTGCAGAATCCTCTCCTATCTCCATAGCTACATGATCCTCGATAGCCGGGGTCAGGATATGGATAATAGGGATCTTGATATCCTCCGGGATCTTTAAGGATGATCCTAAATTGGCTAATGCATCTGCCTCTCCATTCTCTTCCCTTGGTACCTGTGTCAAACTAAAGGATACAAAAGAGAGTGCCAATTCTTTGACTATCTCCAAATATTTGATTAGCTTTTCACCTTTAACAGCATAGGATCCATTAAAGTGATTAGTAATTAATAACGAATCTACATGTACCTCAAGATACCTGATCCTCATATGCTTAGCAATTTGCAAACCAGCTATCAAGGCTTCATACTCAGCCTCATTGTTGGTAGTTTGAAATTCACAAGCTATGGAGTGGGGTATTATGTCCCCCTGTGGCGATTTTAGTAGTATTCCAAGTCCTGTTCCTTTTACATTGGAGGCTCCATCAGTGAAGAGTATCCAAGGATCCTTAGTTTCTTCAAGCTGTTGGACTTCTAACTCTGCTTCCTCTTGCAAGTCACTACTAAAATCTGCCACAAAGTCAGCTAAAGCTTGGGATTTGATGGCAGTCCTTGGTTCATATCTTATATCATATGCACTTAGCTTCACTGCCCACTTAGCCATCCTTCCTGACATTTCAGGTTTCTTGAGAACATTCTTAATTGGAAAATTAGTCTTAACAATAATGGCATGAGTCTCAAAATAATGTCTCAATTTAGTAGATGCCATGATTAATGCAAGGATAAGTTTTTCTAAATGTGAATACCTGGATTCAGCATCAAGTAAGCTCTTACTTACATAATAAACAGGATGTTGTGTACCTTGGTGATCCTTAACAAGGACCGCACTTACTGCTTTTGAGGATACCGCCAAATATAAGGATAACACATCTCCTTTTTCTGGTTTCATCAAGGTTGGGGCTGAGGATAGGTAATCTTTAAGAGCTCTGAGGGCACCTTCATGCTTCTCAGTCCATTCAAATTTCTAGTTCTTCCTTAGGATATCATAGAATTCTTTACACTTTTCTGAGGATTTGGATATGAATCTGTTCAAGGCTGCGATCCTGCCCGTCAATCTTTGCACATCCTTAGCATTGGCAGGAGATTTGATATTCACAATATCCTTAATTTGTTCTGGACTTGCTTCAATGCCCCTCTTTGTTACCATATATCCTAAGAATTTACCTGCCTTTACACCAAAATGACACTTGGAGGGATTAAGTTTCATATTATATTTATCAAGGATATTGAATGCTTCCTCCAAGTCTTTAAGGTGATCCTCAGCCTTCTTGGACTTAACCACCATGTCATCAATATAGACTTCCATAGTGTGTCCAATTTGTTCCTTGAACATCATATTGACAAGCCTTTGGTAAGTAGCACCTGCATTCCTTAGTCCAAATGGCATAGCAATATAACAGTATATACCAGTTGGGGTCATAAAGGATGTATCCTCTTGATCAGATGGTTCCATCTGAATTTGTTGAAATCCAGATGAGGCATCCATAAAAGTCAACAACTCATGACCCGCGGTAGCATCCACCATGGAGTCAATGTGGGGTAATGGGAAAGGATCCTTGGGACATGCCTTGTTTAAATCTGTAAAATCGACACATACCCTCCACTTTCCATTCTTCTTTTGAACAACAACCACATTGGCTAACCACCTTGGATACTTAACCTCTCTTATCATACCTGCTCGAAGTAGCTTATCTACCTCTTCCTGGATAATAGCATTTCTTTCAGGTGCAAACTTTCTCCTCTTTTGATGTATAGGCTTGAATGACCTGTCAATGCCAAGTTTATGAGTAATTATATCTTTAGATATACCTGTCATGTCTTCATGTTTCCAGGCAAAGGTGGTTTTCCTTCTTTTGAGGAAGGATACTAGCTCCTGTTCAATATCGCTAAGGATCCCTAAGCCTATGAAGATCTTGGATTCAGGATCATCAGGATCCATGAGGATTTCTTTCAAATCCTGTTCTCTTACCTCCAAGACATCTCTTGAAGGACACTTTAATCGCTATTGCTCCCTTGGTCTTGAGGTTGGTTTCATTGATGAGGTATAGCAATTCTTAGCTTCTTGTTGATCGCTCTCAATTTTCACCACTCCCCAAGGACTTGGAAGCTTTACACATTGATGATAGGTGGATGGAACTACCTTCATATCATGTATCCATGGCCTGCCAAGGATAACATTGCAACATGATAAGCAATCTATAACACAAATTTTTTGATAAGAATGCAATCCTTCAATATAGATTGGGAGTTTGATGTCCCCCAATGTATTCTTAGTTTCTCCACTGAATCCCACAAGTACTGAGGATCTTGGGATAATATCAGACTCCGGGATATTCATCTTCTTGAGGACATCAAGCTGAATGATGTTTACAGAGCTTCCTCCATCTATAAGGATCCTGCGAACAAAGTGGTTAGAAATAAACAATGTAATTACAAGACCACCATGATGAGGATCCTGGACATCAACACGATTATCCTCATCAAAAGTTATAACTTTATCCTGGGTGACAACGGAGGTTCGGACGGGTCTGTCTCCATTATCCATCTTGGTTTCCTTAGCATGTCTTTTTGCTGCTGAAAAGGAGGTACCACAGATATCTGATCCACCGGATATGAAATTTATGACTTGTGCATCTGCTGGAGGAGCAGGAGCCCTTTCTGGGATCCTTTCAGGATCCTGGATCCTTGACTTCTTCCGTCCCAAGAGTTCCTTCAAATGCCCCTTGCTCAACAAGTAACCAATTTCCTTTCTCAGTGCAATACACTCTTCAGTGAGATGCCCAAAATCCTCATGATATGCACACCATTTGGACTTATCCTTTGTAGCAGCTGGTTTATCACTTTTCCTTGGCCACCTAGCTTTCTCTCCTAAATTCTGCATTGCAAGGATTAGTTCATTGTTATCAACAGAAAAACAGTATTCAGAAATAGGAGGATAATCCTCATCATCCTCTTCTTGTTCCACTGAATGCACGTTCTGATTGTCAGATTTATTGTAGAACTTGGATTTGTTGTTCCTGAAGTAGGATCCTTGTTTCTCCTATTTTGAGGATCCTACTAATCTATCCTGATCCTTTTGTCATCCTCTAGGCGGATGAACCTAAGGGCCCTGGTTCTTACTTCATCAAGATTCCTGCAAGGTGTCATGACAAGATCATCATAGAATAATGAATCCCTAAGTAATCCCATTTTAAAGGCTTCTACAGCCGTAGCAATATCCAAGTTAGGAATATCCAAGGATTCTTTACTAAACTTAGTGATGTAATCTCTAAGTGATTCATTTTGACCTTGTGTTACCCTATATAGATCACTAGTTAATCGTTCAAACTTTCTACTACAAGAGAATTGGCTATTAAACAAATTAACTAGGTTAGCAAATGAAGTAATAGAGTAAGGGGGAAGACTTAGCAGCCATTTAAGAGCAGATCCTGTAAGTGTGGATCCAAATCCCTTGCATAGACATGCTTCTTTTAACCTTTCAGGAATTGGATTGATCTCCATCCTCTCCCTATACTGAGCTACATGCTCCTCTGGATCCGTTGAACCATCATACAGCTTCATAGATGGTATCTGGAATCTTTTAGGGATCTCAGCATCACACAAGGGTGGTGCAAAACGAGATATCCTATAGCTACCATCTGCAATTTCAGGAATGGGTTTAACCACTCCCAGTACACTAGATATCATATCCTAAGCTTCTGTAGCTCTCTAGCCATAGCCTGATTAATACCTGTATCCTGCATTAAGCCATGGTTAGCGTTATATGAATTATTAAAAATGTTACCTCCCACAGGATTCGTGTTTGGAATTGCGGATGTGAATCCATATTGTCGAGACTCTGGTATGATTGAAGGACCAGAGGGAGCAATGGTCTGCATTGGTATGAAGTCTCCTTGATGAACGTCCGAGCTCTGAGGCTGCATACTTCTCAAGAACCCTTGATCCTGAAGGACGTTGGATCCTTGAAGTTAGGATGATCCTTGAACCTGAAAGGATCCTGGGATCAGAGAGGATCCTGGGACCATAGAGGATCCTGGGACAAGGGAGGATCCTTGGACCTGAGAGGATCCTTGGACCTGGGAGGATCCTGGACCTGGGAGGATCCTTGGACCTGGGAGGATCCCTGTACTGCATGCATTCCCGAATATCCTCCTGACGTGAAGTATCCCTGATGCTGTGAAGAGGATCCTTGAGGCTGGAAGTGAAAACCAAACGCCTGACTCATAGTTGCTGTTCCATAACGCCTTCCTGGTAATTCACCCAAGTATTGCACGTCCGGAACCGCTGAGTGTTGGGAAGTTATGACTGGAGTGTCAAAGTTTAGCGATCTTGGCATCAGAGGGGAGTGATCCTCCACTGATTTCTTCTGTTTCTTGATCTCATCGATCTCCCGGAGGATCCTTTCGTTGGTTTTGTCCTGCTCTTGTGCATGATTCCTCATCTGCAAAATCAGAGTGTAAAGATCATTAGTAGTAGGATTAGTTGAAACAGAAGAAGTTAGTGGTTTTTGAAAAATGGGGGTTGGTTTCTTCGCAGCATTCTCAGAATTCTTCTGGGATCCAGAAGGTGGTGGAGGCAAAGGAGGAACGCCTTGTGAAGAACTGAATGACGGCATCAAGTTTGAAGTGTTCTTTGCTGAAGAAGCCATCTGCCTGGTTATTATGAACCGAAATGATCACGAATATACGAATCTTCTTAGGAATGAAGCACCAATTGCCCCACGGTGGGCGCCAAACTGTTTTGGTCAAAAATCAAGCAATGATAATGCAACCAAACTTTCTGTTGTGAGGTATGATGCTTGAATTGATGAACAACAATAAGGATCACTATGAAATGTAATGAACAAGTGACACGAAGATTTATACGAGGAAAAAGCCCTTGATCAATGAATGATCTCCGGCATAAAAAACCTCGGGTGATGGAAACTACCGATCACCAACTCAAATTAAACAAGAAATGTAATACAACTTCGGATGATAGCGAGCTAAGTACAAGGATCACTATAGTGTATTGTGTAAAAAAGTGTGTAATCGCCAAGTGAGTTAACGAGAGCTGGTGAGAGCAGTTGTAAGAGTGTGTGTGTAGCCAAAAAATAGCCAAGTGTTTTCTAACTAGCTCGCTACCCCTTTAAAAATGGAAAATATCTACACTAACTAACATTCCGCAAATAGTGCAAGTCCTCCACGACTCCATAATGTCCACTTTTGGCCAGACACGTGCAGAATAAACATAGAATATACTCCAGGAATATCGCCAAGACCAAGTCCAAGCTGGTACTCCTGCAAAACAGTTTCGAATTCAAAGTAGACAACCGTTAGTACAAGGATCCTTATGATGATCCATGATCCTGCAACACTTCTGAGGATCACTACTTCAGACAGAATTGAGGATCACTAAACCCAACAGTAAATGAGGATCACTGATCATTGAGAAATCCTCCCCTAACAATTGGTATGAAGTCTCCTTGATGAACATCCGAACTTGGAGGCTGCATATTTCTTAAGAATCCTTGATCCTGAAAAATGTTGGATCCTTGAACCTGAGAGGATCCTTGAACCTGAAAGGATCCTGGAATCATAGAGGATCCTTGGATCTGGGAGGATCCTTGGAGCTGGTGCATTCCCACATATCCTCCTAAGCTGACGAAGGATCCCTGATGCTGAGAATAGGATCCCGGTGGATGAGAATAGGATCCTAGAGGCTGGAAGTGAGAGCCAAATGCCTGACTCATAGTTGTTGTTTCATAACGCCTTTCTGATGGACCACTTTGATACTGGATGCCCGGAACTGCCGATTGTAGGGTAGTTACAACTGGAGTGTCAAAATTCAATGACCTTGGTATCAGAGGAGAGTGATCCTCCACTGACTTCTTCTGTTTCTTGATATCACCAATCTCTTGGAGGATCCGTTCATTGGTTTTGTCCTGCGCTTGCATGCGATCTCTCATCTGCAAAATCAGAGTAAAAAGATCCTTAGTAGTAGGATTAGAGGAAACAGAAGAAGTTGGTGGTTTTGGAAAAATGGGGGTTTGTCTCTTCGCAGCATTTTCAGCATTCTTCTGGGATCCAGAAGGTGGTGGAGGAAAAGGAGGAACGCCCTGTGAAGAACTCATTGCCGGCATAGAGCTTGAAGTGTTTTTTTGCTGAAGAAGTCATCTGCTTGATTGTAATGAACCGAAATGATCACAAGAGCGATAATTTCTCAAGAACGAAGCACCAATTGCCCCACGGTGGGCGCCAAACTGTTTTGGTCAAAAATCAAGCAAAGATAATGCAACCAAACTTTCTGTTGTGAGATGTGATGCTTGAATCAATGAACGATATTAAGGATCACTTAGAAATGTAATGAACAAGTGACACAATGATTTATACGATGAAAAAGCCCTTGATCAAGAGTTGATCTCCGGCATAAAAAACCTCGGGTGATGGAAACTACCGATCACCAACTCAGATTAAACAGAAAATGTATTACAACTTTGGACGATAGCGAGCTAGTTACAAGGATCACTAGAGTGTAATGTGCAAAAAAGTGTGTAATCGCCAAGTAAACTGTCAAGAGCTGATGAGAGCAGTTACGAGTGTGTGTGTTTAGCCAAAAATAGCCAAGTGTTCTAATTTAGCTCGCTATCCCCTTTTAAATTTAGAAAATATCTAAGCTAACTAACTATCCGCATTTCATGCAAGTCTCCCACGAACTCCATAACGTCCATATTAGTTAAGCACGTGCGGAATAAATAGGGAATATGCTCCAGAAATATCGCCAAGACCAAGTCCAAGCACGTACTCCTACAAAACAACATCATATTCAAAGCAGACAATCGTTAGTATGAGGATCCTTACGATGATCCTGGATCCTGATCCTACAATACTCTCTGAGGATCACTAATTCAAACAGAATTGAGGATCACTAAACCCGACAGTAATTGAGGATCACTGATCATTCAAAAATCCTCCCCTAACAGGAAAGGAGACAAACCTGCTCAGCTTTTATATGGAATGTTTCCAATGTTGACTTGAAAACAGCTCCAGTGGCCTTTAATTAAAAAAAATCATCAGATCGTAACTTTAATAAACTCACATAGCAGCTATAGACAATCAGTTAAAAACATATCATTTTCAAAGTAAAAAACAACCGATCAACCAAGGCGATTGAATCAGTTAAAAACATACTCGTTCTCATGTTCGACTTCTCTTGTACAAAGGCGTCTCATATACGGCGACTTCTAACCAGATCAATCAACTTCTAATGTTCCAAAAATTTAACAACTTTTCATGTTCCAATACAATTGGTATTTAACTGATTTGTAGTACAATCAGTGTTGAGAACAAGCAATTGAATCATCTTTTTGTTGAGAACAAGTGCCTAAATCATTCAAGCAATTGAAGAGTTTCCACATAATCCATCTTTGATTCTTTGATTGAAAATTTAGTCACCATATTTCTGATCATAATAAGTTAATCCACTTGTGTTGGCGTCTTTGTAAGTTATAATCATTTTTACAAACAATACATGAATATTTGAATCACTTGAAATACTACTGAAAAACAGCTGACCAACCAAAACTAAAGTGAGTGCGAAATATGCCCTTAATCATCCCCTCCCACCTTTGCTATTATTGACTTTCGTTTCAATTAACCATATGTATCAATGAAATTAATCATCCGGAATTCAATCGAAACAGATCTAGAATTTGACACATTAGCTCATCTCAGAGGATAACGCTAATATATTTATTTTCCAAAACTATAACTAATTTAATTGACGAGTGACATACCTGAAGTTGTATTACAAGTGTTTCCTCTATTAAGACCATTTGATTTCCTCATAACATGATATACCACCCCAGACACACATCTGTAACAAAATATAAAACCAAATTCAGTATTTTATTCGAAACATATCAAACAAAACCATTCAAATCTAATACCATGTTTTATAAACTATCGATTTATCTTATAGAAACAAACAAGTCAATCAAGTAAAGTAGAAACTTGTTCGTGTACCTGAAAATGAATGCAAAAATGAAGGTGAAATCAGGGGCTTTGTGGTTCTTATAAACAAGAAGTTAAGAATTTCCTATACATAGCTCACAACCATGAACAAACATAAATCAAAATACAATCCAGTAAAAAAATAAGCAAAACGGATGTTTAAAAGAATAAATTAATAACTTGAAAACCCTCACCTTCAAAATAACGGCAGTAGACGAATCAAGAATCATCGTAGAGAACCACCACTGATCATCACAATTACGGTTCCTCTTGCCCGCCCTCTTCCATAGCGGTTAAATAGTTAAAGGAGGTCGATGAAACGGTATTGGAGATGTGGGCCAATTTAAGGTTAAGAGGGGGAATGGAGGTTGAGATAGATGAAATGGTGACGTAACTTTAGGTAAATTGGGGAAAACCCCTTTCAGAAAAAAAATTCTAGGGGGGAAACAAGAATTGGGGAAGGGATTGAAATTTTTTTGGGAAGGAACTGGTGAATTGGGGGCGGGAATTAAACATTAGGCTACATTGTTCACACAATCATGACTTTAATAAGTTTACAATATTAAAATATAACATCTTTTAACCAGAAATAAAATATAATTTATTTTAAAAATCATAAAATAACTATTCAAATTTATCAATCTTAAGGGTGTAAGGGTGCATGTCTAATGAGATGGGGCAAACTTTCCACCCACCCAATCACATTATGTCATGTCATTTCCCCTCTTATTCTCCATTCTTGCCAAAAAAAAACACAAAGTTGGTTTCCGTCAAACCATTTTTAAAATTAAAAAAAAAACAAATAAACAAAAAAGGATGATTGGTTGATATAATTCTGGGCCCCACCGCTTTCCCTCTCCCTCTTCTTTGCCGCATCCGGCATTCATTCCCCGCAAACTCCTCTTCATCATCTTTGCCGATCGGCAACTCCTTGTTGGCGGTGGGCATGCTGTGCGGCATATGCATTTGCCGATGCATTTGCCTAACCCACCCGGTATACCCTAATAGATCATACTGGGTGTAAACAAATCGAGTCGAACTCGAGCTAAGCTTAGTCAAGCCGTGTTTCTAAAGCTTGACTCGTGAGTAGTCTTTAAGTTTGACTCAATCTCCACTAGTTTTTTTATTTATTAATTTGTAAACATTAGTAATATTTTTTTATATATTCTTGATAACAATTTTAATATATAACATAATATATATTATTTGGTATTTTTTATCATAATTATATATATAATAATAGTCATTATGTAGATACGTTATGACATGGCACGACACATACATATGGATGCAGCGTATTTTAAATATATCTCCATTAAAATTTTAACAGCGCAATATGGATGCAACGTCTTTAAAATATATTTGAATTTAACTTTCAATAATACAATCTTTTAAAATAAAATTGCATTTAACTTTTAACAATGCAACCTTTTAAAATAAGAGTTGCATTTAACTGTTCAAAATGCAACAGTTTTAGCAAAGGTTGCAAATTTCAATAAAATTTGCAACTTTTATATAAAAAGGTTGCAACTTCAATATAATTATGCAACCTTTTTGCGATAAAGGTTGCATTAGATATTCTACTGCAACCCTTATGTTCAACAAAGTTGCATTAGAGTCACATGCAACTCATTTGAAAAAAGTTGCTTCTAAAAAGTTGCATTAGGCCTATTTTCTAGTAGTGATGGCTAGGATTAGTTCACTCAGTTCGCAAGCTACACTAGTGTTTACTCTTGAACCTAATCCTATATATATATATATAGAGAGAGAGAGAGTTAGGTTAACGTACAAGAGCCCTTATCCTACATTAAGTACACGATCATCTCAACCATCAGATCTTCATCCCACATTGAAATCGCATGTTGGTTTTTGTAACAATTTTGCATGTTGGTTTTTTAACATGCGATTTCATCAAAAATAGTTAAAATACCACATGCGAAATTGTTACAAAAAAACCAACATGCGATTTCATCAAAATTATCACATGTGAAATTGTTACGAAAAACCAACATGCGATTTCATCAAAATTATCACATACGATTTCATCCATGATATTTTATAACATGCAATTTCACATCGCGTACGTAGCGTACGTTAAGCCATTTTGTACAATACACTTTCTATATATATATATATATATATATACATATAGCATGATATTAAAATTATAAATATCCCACCGATATCCTACTACGATAACCGATATCTAGCACAACTTCCCATGCGTTCTTGTGCTACCATATCTATGTCTATGGTTGAGCGGACCATTAATAGAAGTCTTGATTCTAAAGAAATTGAGGCATTTGACCCGTGAACATATATATCCATGGTTTGCTTTTGTTTGTCCATGTAATGATGCATCTATAACTTGAAGGCATTCGTCGGTGTCAGCTGTGGTGTCTCACTTGTTCTTTGTTTCCCTCTTACCCTCACCCTCGATCTCGCCTCCTTCGCCATCTTTTGCCCAATTGGATGAGGCAAATCTTAGTACTCGGTTCGAGTTTCATTTTCCCCGAGGTTGATATTGAAACTCACAAACGGGGTTTGAGTATCATTGTCATCGAGGCGATTACATTGGAATTAGATGTGGAATAGTTGTCTGATTCTTATGTCTTCATCCTCTTTGAAATTAATGACATCAGTTGGAGTTGTTTTCGTTTGTTTTTCACTATATGAAAAACATGTTCCTACCTCAATGGATGTTCTGTTCTTTTTCGTACTCTTTTTTTTCAATGGATGATGACAAAGTCATCAGACCACCCACTGTGTCTTTGACGGCAGTGATTCCAAATTTCATTAAGTTTTGTGTTGGAATTGTTATCATGTGCCAATGAAACTTCAAGTTATCGGCGGACCGGTTATGAATACTTCTAGTTTCATTGCAAAAGTACTCGGTGTCCGCACACCAGAACTCGCCCCTTTTTGGTTCTTGCTTACGATCGGATTGGTTGTGACATAGTGTAAGCTCGTGTCAAAGCTTCTTCTTCTTTAGTGAACCATTTATGAACTTGAATTTTAGGCCTAGACGAGCCCGTGTCAACTTGTTTACATTTTTTCTTTCGGCTTGATGACAGAGTAACAACCGAAAATGTAGTCTAAATATCGAATGAATGTGTGTCATGAGAGTTATAAGTGACACCCGGCTGGAAAGTAGGCATGAAACCCGGATTGAAGTATGGTAACTGGGGGGATATTCGTAGTTTGAGACGTGGGCTGGTGCGACACTAGGTTGTTTAGGATACCTATAGTTCAGGAGGTAGGGAGGTGGCACCGGGTTGTGTCTGATAGTAGGTCAGGAAAAATTTGTGTAGAATCAAAAGGGGAGTTGATGCGGGTCGGGGTTGTGTCAGATAGTAGCTTTGGATTGCTTCGTTTGGGTTGGGTTGGGTTGGGTTGGGTTGGGGTTTAAGCCGTCACCTAACAAATCTTGGAAATACATTTTATTATCCATGGTGAGGAAGTGTGAGTAAATGAAAGAAATTTGAGAATGTGAACCGGATGAATTGTTGTGAGTGAAATGTGAATTTGGCGAAGGTTTGAATTTAAAAGTGAGAGTGGATGGATAGTTTTAAATTTAAAAATTATTTTAATATTTGTATTTTTTATATAAAAGAGTCATTGGGTGGCTTTGAGCCCACCCTAGCCGCATCAGAAGAAGAATTTGTGGACCTGGACCACTTGTCAGCGACCCTTACCCTCCAATGGTGCTTGTGTTTGTGAGGGGAGTCCGAAATTCTGGACCATTGCTACATATGATCATTGGAGATGCTCTTAGAAGCACGTTTTGCTCAGAATTGCATTTGGTAAGTTCCATTGTGAACTCATATGCACATATATAGATGTGTTTGGTGTAATTCAGTTACTGATTAGATTGTCAAAGAGTAACACTAAGGCATTAAGGACCGATGATGTACCTACATTCAAAGGAAGGGGGTAACCGCCCCCTTGGAAAAAAAAAATATAGCGTTATTTCTAGGCAAAATCCACGACCATCCTCCCAGCAATGAAAAAAATCTTAGATCCGTCACTATGTAAGGACATTGCGTTGACAACACATTTGGTTATTCTTTTTATTTTAAACTGTAACATTCCCAAAATTTTTATTTGTAAAATTTAAAATAAAGTATATAAAACATATGTTATTAAACGAATAGATCATGGGCAAGTTGACCTATAGAAATATGAGGTATTTTGGCGAACCTAGGAACCGTTTAATAATTTAACTATAAAAATACATTATATTTGAATCAACTCCTTTTTTAATGAAACTTGGTTCAAAATATAGACAAAAATATTCTCGTTCTAATGACATATTTATTGTTTTGCAAAACGTCATATTTTAGAAGTTATAAGTGCCAAATAAGTGAAGCAATTGAATAAATTATAATATATAAATAATAAAATAATAATAATTATTAACAATTAAGAAATATGTGCACGTGTGAGAGTGCGTATAATTGAAAAGAATTGAATTCTTACACACATTAATGCATTAGATACATGGAAGTGAACATCCATGTTCACTAAGTTTCCAAAAATCAAATATAAATAGAGCATCAATCAACATCTTCAAATTCTTCAAACATTTCTTTACCTCTCGATCTCTCTCATTTCTATATTTCTATTTTTATTATTATTAAATTTATAATACTCCAAAGCCCAGCCCCGTTTTAAGTATTGTAACCCCTGATCACTGAGTCAATACCCTGTCCGATTGATCTAGAACCCACCAACGCATGTCAAGGCTCTGCCCGACTAAATACGTTGGGGTTCTGTCTCGCATATATTAATAAAGTTGAACTGGGTTATTATACTTAACACAAGTACATTATATATTTTATTAAATAGTATAATCACCCTCCTAAAACACCCCTGAAAACCCCTTCACATCCTAAATTATACCCCGTATGCGATAAACGAGTCCGTATACCTTTATATTAACAAAAATCAAATAAAACCAATATTTTTGGTTTCTCGCGGGGTGCGACACAGACAGGGAAGACTGTCGCGGGCCGCGACAGCTGGCCACCAGGCCGAGCCCCTAAGCTGCCACGTGTCGGGATGCGTGTCGAAGCTAGGGTCT